>JAFVLL020007896.1:50000-95206 GCA_021397915.2 Tor tambroides | reverse complement strand
TACTGGGTTAACCCAAACATTTGTTTGACAGAAGCATTTTTCTTTTATGCATGACTCTCTAAATTGATTCTCGCTTGGTCTTGGATTACACAAAATGAAGTACTGTTTACGACTTGCTAACAAGATAAACCGACTGCCACTTTTACAGATACACAGATGATGCACCTGAGGCACATAAAAACTTACGGGATGAATTGGATACAAAAATGTTTTATACAAAGCCTGCATTTCTCAAATGATGACTAGGATACATACAATCTCAAATACATCATCACTAACGGCTGGTTTAATGGGATTCGAGCCAAAAAGAGATGACTAGAGTAAAAACGGAAGCTAAATGAGTGTTTAAAACTGCTTAATCCTCATGTTTTAAGGTCAGTTTGAAAGCTTGAAATCATGCTTTAAATTATGTATGACATGACTTTCCTTAATCTTATGAGAACTGAGTATAAACAAAATTTGCTAATATGCTTTCAAGAAACAGCTCACCCAAAAATTTGCTGAATGTTTACTTACCCTCAGGCCATCCAAGATGTAGATGAGTTTGTTTCTTCATCTAAACAGATTTGGAGAAATTTAGCATCACAACATCACTTGCTCACCAATGGATCCTCTGCAGTGAATGGGTGCCATCAGAATGAGAGTCCAAACAGCTGATAAAAACATCACAATAATCCACAAGTAATCCACACCACTCCAGTCCATCAATTAATGTTATGTGAAGCAAAAAGCTGCATGTCTGTAAGAAGCAAATCCATTGTTTTCATGTTTTAAATTTAATCCATTATAATGCTTCATCTGGTGAAAATAGTCCATCCCCAGTTGTCTTCTCACATCAAAATACACAGACATATTTGTTTAGAACTGCTTTAGATTGTTTTCACTTGTAAACAGTGCTTGATCCGTGCATATTTTTCTCCTGATTCAGACGAGATGACTTTTTCACTGCAGAAGCAATATTACAGATAGAGGAATTTGATTATTGATGAATTTGATTATTATAGACACACAGTTTGTGGATTATTTACAGTATATTACTTATAGATTATTGTGATGTTTTTATCAGCTGTTTGGACTCTCATTCTGACGGCACCCATTCACTGCAGAGGATCCATTGGTGAGCAAAGTGACGTAATGCTAAATTTCTCCAAATCTGTTGTGTTAAAGAAACAAATTCAGGATTACCTGAGGATGAGTAAATTTTAAGTCAATTTTCACTTTTGGGTGAACTATTCCTTTAAACATGCTCCATTAAAAAGGCCCATCACTTATGTCGGAGACCCCATATAATTCCATAAATACATTTCATCTAAACTGACTTACAAATAAGGAAATGCAACACAAACCATTCATCCTAAGGAGGCAGTAAAATGAGAAGTTTGCCAAGACTGATGCACAGTACAGTGCACATTAAAAACATTTTTATTTGCTTTTATCTTTTTCGACAGTGTGTTCAAATTGACCCTAAACATAAATGACGTAATTATATTGAATCACAGTCCCATTTATGAAAGGAGAATGCCTAATATCCAATACCACAAATGGGTACCACAAATCTGCTGTAATATCTGCCTGCTGTGTTTTTATTAAATCACAAGATCATATTAAAAAATTCAAAGGCGAAATAAAGGATAAATTCAAAATTATTATCATTATTTTACTCATACATTACTATTATTATTTTACTCATACATTACAGTAAGAATATAGCATATATACACAGACAGAAAGGGAATAAGAGAATATATATATATATATATATATATATATATATAAATTAAAGTGGATGCTTTCTATTGGAAAAGCGTCAAAGGCTTAGAGCTCATGAGTTTCAGCACCATGGACAGTGCTGCTGAAAGATACATGCGGTCGGGAGGGTGGGACCGAACACAGAGGACATTACATGATAGATGTGTCTGATTATGATGGAAGATGCAATAAAACAGCATTGTGGATTAACTCAAGGAGAAACAAAAGGAGTGCAACATTAACATCTCTTTCCGCTCTCCTTTGTTTCTGTAGCGATATGCAAAGCTGTGTGATATCCAAATCGACCAGTCAGTGTATTTCCTGAACCATGGGCCGCAAAAGTATTTTTAATAGGTCAAGCCAAAAATGAGCATGAAAAATAGTAACAACCACCTCCATTATCTTTGATTTAGCAATGCTACTACAAGTTTAACCACCTCTCATCTTGCTTTTTGTGAATAAGAGTGGGTATAATGTACTATGGTTGTTCCAATGGTTTTACTGTCTAAATGAAAAAGCACAATATTTAACTACTGCTTGCATATCAAAACTAAATAAATAAATACATACATATTAGATGATTTCAATACACAATTAGTTGCTGTTGAATGAGTAGTTGAGCGCTGCAACCCATCCCTATTCCATATAGATTAAGAAGATAGACATGACAGATTCTCAACTAAGACCACTGAGTGAGTAAATGGTTGGTAAATTAATTAATAAATGACTGAGTAAACCAGTGAATGGGTGAGTAAATGAGTAAGTGACCAGATGAACAACTGATATAATGAATGGAGAGTGTATAGCAGTGCAGGCCAAATGGCTCCATCTCACGTCCATTCAGGCAGGCGTGTTCTCTCTGAGATAACAATCACAAGGACATCCACCTTATGTGAGGGTTATTTAATAAGCGCCCAGTGCCTGATCGAGGCCAAACACAATTTCGTCTCATCTTTAACCTGATGAGGAAATTAACATCCTCAGTGTGGTCACTCACGGAAAGATGTCACAACAGGGGTGTCACAATTCATTTGCCGTTTGGCCACACTTCTACTAACTACCCATAATTAATTAAATAATGCTGAGTAATTACAGTTACTCTCAAGCCATGGTTTCATTTGGAACTCATGATACAATTTGACCCCTACCAGCCCCTGTATCTTCTCTCCTCCATCTCTCTCTCTCTCACTTCCTGTGGCTCTCTTAATGCAGAGCACCATTGAGTATTCCTCTCAGGCAGGGTGCCTGTAGAAAGTCAGACAATTCCCTTTGACATCCATTTGGGAAACAATTTAAAGCAGGAAAACCAAACAGCTACTGAGAATAAGCCCCTGAGTGATCAGAATAAGCATAAATAGTATTGTTTTGTTTTCTGGATATATGCGCCGCACATACACACACACACACACACACACACACACACACACATTCCCATACGGCCTTTAACATAATCCAAGTATTTTGACTTCCTATTTTTAGAAGTGCATTAGAGACAAATAACTGTGTCCGCGATATAGGCATTAAGGCATTATTATGTGCTTTGTAAGTACTAATAAACAGTCAATATGCTAGTAATATGCATGCTAATAAGCAACAAGTTAATAGTGAGAACTAGTCATTAAAATGCAACCTGGTCTCATGACAAAAACGTACCTCTCGGAACTTTTTCGCCAGATGCGAAATACGTACCGCCATGTACGTTTCGTGACATATTCAATGTGAAATGTCCACTGGGTGGCACTAAAAGAGTGTTCATTTTTTTGTTCTCTGGAAGGGATGAACATACATATAGTACATTTTGTGTGACGTTGGTTTTGTAGGTGTCACCGCAGTTCTGACTTGAAATGTCCATTGAGTGGCTCTATAAGTCTAATGCTCTGTGACGTTTTAAAATAACGTACCATCTGCACTACACCTAAACCTACCCGATAGTATGAACAAAAGCAAATGTGACGTAAAAAAGCAATCGCAAGCATGCCGTTTTAGCTTGTTTTTCAATCTCTCATGTTTCAGCTCTTTCATCGTGAGTCATGTTTTCAACGGGATTCGTACCCAAGGATTCCGCATCCTAAGTCCAATTCCGTACCAGCTGAGTTACCGAGCAAGCTTGTTACATCCGTAAAGTGAAACATATGGAGCTGTAATCATAACTGTGTACGAAAACGATTACAAGTGCTCACTGTTTTACCGCCTCTAGTGTTCATTTCTGTTGGAAACTGCAGTGATATGTACTTATTGGTGCGTATTTCGCGTCTAGCAAAAAGGTTCCCACAGGTAAGTTTTCGTCATGAGACCAGGTAAAATAATGTGTTACCAATTAATTTTTTTCCCAACAAATTAATTGATCGGGTCAAAAAATGATTGTCACATTATTAATTCACTATATCGTGATCATTTTGATTTTTTTAATGGTCCACAGCTGTAGAATTTTCATCAACTACTAGTTTGTATGACACACACACACACACTTCAGTCAGAATGAAACGTTGGCCAAGCACACATCACAGCATTCACTGCGCTCAGTCAGCAACTCTGCAGACCAGCCAGTCAGAAGGCTGCCATGGCAACCAATTCACAGCATGATGATTGGCTGAAGAAAGGCAGGACAATTTAATGTTTGCTCACGGTAGTGTCATTAAATCACACACTTCCTGGAAGTAGCTTATACTATCAAATTTGCATTCAGTAATTCGTCTCACAGTCTCCCACTCTCATGCTGTTTCACCCAAGAAGTCTTCTCATCCTCGAGGGGTTACAGAAAAATACAAATCTCAAAATAATGAATAAACATGTATGTCTGTGCTGACAAGTCAAGGGCAAACATTAATTAATTAATGCCAAAATGTTGGAAGTGACAAGTTCGTTTGGATTATTTCAAAATTTCAAGGCATTTAATTAAAAATATGCTAATTTCCAAAGCGGCGAGTGCTCGTAGTATGAAAATCATTTTGGACTACATTTCAATTACAGTCACACTACACATTCATCTCTCGCCACAGAGAGAGAGAGAAAAAAGAGAGAAATTTCCACTGTCCCTGCTCCAAAAAAAGCATATGCACAGATGAAATGAAACTGTTATTAATAATAATTGAGATTCCAACTGCAGCTCTGTGAAGTGCAGCCAATCAGAGAGGATGCTAGCCAAATGAGAGACCTCAGTGACGCCGTCCAAAACAAAACATCCAGTCTTTAAGTCCTTATCATCTTACTGTGAAATAACAATGAGGATAATATTAATAGCAATCCCTGAAGATACGCTTTCAGGATGTGATTCAAGTGCTTCCAGTTCTACTGGAAATCACTGTTTGGAGACCATCCAAGAAATGCAGTTCACTATGTAAGTCTATTTATGACTGAGAGTGTAAATAATAAAAACTATATCGCAAATTTTCAACATTATACTGTCACAATGTGACTCTCAAAATTGTTACTTTACAGTGTTACAGTTGCAGTATAGCTGATAACTTGAATATCTGAATTGTGAATTTATATCTCACATCTCAAAACTGTGACTATCAAATATGTTACTTTATATCTCACAATATGATCCCAAAACTGACTTTTTCATAACTGTGACATCAAAATTGTGACTTTTATACTCTGTGACTATCTCACAATGTGACTTTATATCTCAGAATTTTGACTGACAAATTTGTTATTTTATAACTTACAATATAATTTTATCTCAGACTTGTGACTTTCTCACAGCTGTGACTATCACAATTCTGACTTTATGTCTCAAAATTATCACTTATATTCACTATGTGATTTTAGATCTCACAGTGCGACTGTATCTCAAAACTGACTTTATAGTCACTTTATTTCTCATATTTGTAACTTTATCTCTCAGTGACTGTATCTCAAAATTGTGACTGTCAAAATTGTTATTTTATCTTACAGTATGATTTTACCTCAAAATTGTGACTTTCTCACAGTTGTGACTATCAAAATTATTACTATATCTCAATTGTGACTGTCAAAATTGTTATTTTGTATCACACAAAATGATTTTATATCTTGAATTTGTGACTCTCACAGTTGTGACTATCACAATTATGACTGTATATCTCAAAATTAATTGTGAATCAAAACTGTTATATTTTACCATATGATTTTATCTCAGAATTTCAACTGCTACTTTCTCACAGCTTTGACTATCAAAATTGACTGTCAAAATAATTTTGTATCTCTCAAAATGATTTTATATCTTGAAATTATGACTTTCTCACAGCTGTGACAGCTGCTCACAATTATGACTTTATATCTCAAAATTGACTATTCATTGTATTCTTTATGTAACTACCTCACAATGTCACTTTACATCTCACAACTATCATGGATATATATATATGTGTATATATATATATATATATATATATATATATATATATATATTATACCTCATAATTGGACATTTATATCTCTCAATGTGACTTTCTATCTTAAGAATTGTCATATCTCAAAATTGTGCTCAGTTCTCACAGCTTTAACCATCACAATTCTTATTTTATATCTTAAAATTATGACTATATCTCATTTTTGACGAAACTGTGACTTTATACTCCGAATTGAAACTTTGTATCTCACATTTGCAACTTTACATCTAAAAAAATATTATTTTGTTTTTCACAATTGCAACTTTATATTTCACAATGTAACCATATCTCAAAATTCGACTTCATCTAAAAATTGCCACTTTATATCTAAATTGCAAAGTTATATCTCACAATATGACTCTAAATTCTCAATCTCAAAATTGTTACTCTGTATCTCAAAATGGCAAATTTATATCGCACAATTTGCCACTTACTGTAGCTGTGGTTGTGACAATTATGACTTTGTATCTCAAAATATGATATCTTATTTTTTAACTTTACCTTCTTTAAACAGAATCCATACAGGTTTCCCTAGTTCTCTCTTCCACACAAGGGAGTGCACAAGGCAGAAAATCCATGTTGAACGTGCATGTTACCGATCGTGCTGAATACTGATCTAATACATCAAGCAGTGTGTATGCTGACCTTGTCGGTTTGACTGTAGGACCTTTGAACTATTGCCCATTGGTAGAATTCACAGTATGCATCACATAATGCATCACCTCCGAATGCAATCCACCATACTGCACACAGATTGCTGCCAAACTAACAATCTCACCGGCACATAGGGAGCGATTGCATGCTTATATTGTGTTTTATAGGGGAATATCCTCTCTGGTTGGTTCTGACACACATGCACATAGTCTCTGACATGTTGGTCTTGATTAGCTCTTCGGGGACCAGGGCTTCATGGAGGTGTTGGAGACTTGTGGCTGTTGGCAGTATTGCGGTGAGACCGCTGGTCCAAAGAGGACCAAGCGTCAACTCAGTGTGGGGGGTTTAGCCGTTTTATATCGACATTTGTGTGAAGGCCTTCTTCTGCTCCGATAAGCTCTGCTAGCGTCGGAGAAAGAGAGAGAGAGCTTTAATTGCGTCCATCAGACTGTCAGCGCTCTTACACAGCCCATTACTGAAAAGCTTCATGCTAAAAGCATGATTGAAAACCCTACGGGTCGAACGCAGCACAGAGCAGACAAATGAACCAGAACCGTACAAAGGGAGCCATGTCAGATCTTCCAGAGCAAAGCCATGTAGGGCATCAGAATTGGCTAAAGTCCTAATGATGAACGCACAACTAGAGCAAGGCTTGTGTACCTACTCACTGACTGTGCCAAGTAGGACGTGTTCCTGGATCCACATCTTTTCATTCTTATCAGCCAATTAGATTTGAGGGTTAGCGTTGGGCTGGTGCTTTAACAGCGGTCTTATCAACCCATCATGTCTCTCTGAATTTAGGAGTAATTGATGGTCAGGGTTGGGGTTGGAACGGTGTTTGCTGGACAAGATTGTTGTGATCTGGGAACACGCCCTGCTTGGCAGCTTACCGTCTGTTCTTTTGACACAATCAGTCAAACTGTGTACAGTGAATTCAGTAGTCAGCATACTAACCTGTAGATCTGACAGCCTGTTTGAGGCATAAAAGCTTTTCCAAGCAATCTGAGCCAAAGCCTGAGGGGCCGTTCACAAAGAATGTGTTCTTATGTTTAAAAATGTGAAAACACAGCATAATGGAATTAAAAAAGAACACATGGGTCAATGGAAAGAGATGGCACAATGACATCTACCTCACGGTTTACATATAAAAGCAATTAAAAATTTGTGCAGTTAAATGCAGCAACGTATTCTACTTGAACAAACCTTAAGAACAACTTATTAAATAGTTCCCTCATTTTAGTTAAATTGTGACCACAAATTAAGAATTTGTTCCTTGAGTTTAACTAAAACAAAACGAGGGAACAAATTAGTACAACATGGCCATGGTTTACTAAACTGAGGAAACAAATTAATTAATTGTCGTAATGAATTCTTAATTCATGGCCATGATTCACTGTACCTAAAACTAAAGTTTTTGTCTGCATATCATGTGCAGGACTCACTTTTGTCTAGTTTTGTCTCGCTAACTTTTGTCTAATTTAGGTTTTTCCATCTAATATTTACCTCAACTTTATTTCAGTAAACACAGTAGGGATGCACGATATAATCAGATTGTTATTAGCCGATAAAGGCTTAAAATGTAGACATCGGCCCGGTATGAAAAATGATGCTGATATGTCTTGCCGATAAGACGAATGGCTCACATGTGCTAGCGATAAGATCATGTCAGCGAAAAATGAAAGTAAAACACACAAATAACATTAAGATGGTTGTGTTTCTGAATAAATAAAGCAATAACTGATGTCATAAAATCATGAGTTTGATTTAAAGTTCAGAAATTATTATTGCTTATTTAGTTCTAACAAGTAAGTTTTTGCTCAAAACTAACCAAAATTAAAAATACTTTGTTTACAATCTATGCACAGGAGTGACTTGGTGTTGTTTCTAAACAAAAGAAAACATATCGGTATCGGCATTGGCTAGCGGCCAAAATAAATTAAAAAATATTGCAAAATCGGATATCGGCCAAAATCCAATATCGTGCACACCTAGTAAACCGTTTTAGTTCAAGGTGCCATAGAATGCATTGATACAATATTTTAAATTGTTGTCTGATATCTACAAAGAAAGTATGTGGCTTAGGTAAGGGCGAAAATTCTCCAGAAACGGTTTTACATGTCCATTTACAACCCTAGGATTTGTCCTTAGAATGAAATGGTCTGTTATTACCTTATTTGGAAGGGTCATGAATAATAATGTTGAGCTCTGCTCTGATTGGCTGTTTCACAGTGCGGCTCACACAGCAGGAAGGAAACACAGGGAGGAAAATATATATTTCAATACTTTCTCTCACAGTTATATCGCTGGGTAATTGTACTGTATATAAATTGCGGCCATCAGGGAGCTGCTTTGAATGCACGATCGCATTTTACTTTCACTTTCGAGATTTGTGATTGCTCGTGCTCTATGTAAACTACAGCGGCAGTACTTACCACACATTTTACAAGATCAGACGCTTGTCAGGTGCTCAGGATCTGTAAATCATTCGCCATCATCCTCAGTCATCTCACCTTACTCTGTTTATGTGGTAAGTGAAATCTTATATACTGTAATGTAACAGGCTATCTCTAGCAAGCAGCTAACCAGTCAACAGTCAACAAACCTGCTGTAAACTGAAAAAAAATCCCTAGTTTTTTAAAGGATTTTGTAAATGCATATGTAAATGTTTTTTGTTGTCAGTCTTCGATGCGTGTTCACAAGAGTACCACGAGACGGAAGAGAAGAAATTGTTGAATAAAATTGTTATTTTTGTTTTCTTTGTGCACAAAGTATTCTCATAGCTTCAAAAAATTAAGGTTGAACCACTGATGTCACATGGACTATTTTAACAATGTCCTTACTACAGTACCTTTCTGGGCCTTGAACGTATTAGTTAAAATCACCCATAGTCCAAAAAAGGAAGAAAAGCACATATTTTTGTTCTCTCCCCTGGCTTAACATTGCTCTGCCACTTATTGATCATTTGGGCCTCACAGCTCCGAACGTAGTGTTCTCCAAAAATTTTTCAGTGTACACCGTACCTCCGCCAAAACCTATTTTATACGCTGTCGTTTTCTACCTTTCAGTGAAGCTCTTTTAAAAACCTCCAGAGGCATCTCTCACCAGCAGTTCTTTACTTTCTCTCTCTGTTTCTCTGACTCTGTCCTTCTTGTTTCTCTCATACACTGCTGATGGATTTGTGGCTAACCCCTCCAGTATTAGCAGCTATTGACTTGTGGCTGTCACTGGCCAGCTATGGCAAAAACTATAGAGTGTCTACCTCTCTCTCTGTCTGAAAAGAACAATCTTCTGCATGAAGGGTCAGTGGGTTCTCAGTGGACCTTAAACAGTGTTGCTGTCTAAGTGTAACTCGATATCTGAATGCTCTGAACCTGAAATTAAATCTGTCTACTAATTCCAATTCTCTTTTTATCTCCATGTCAATTACAATTGTGTTTCATTGCCCTAAAACAATGCCTTAATAATTTATTCTGTCAACCCAGTTTATGCTCTAAAAAATTGAAAGCATGTGTCTCAGACTGTTGCTGGCATCAACCATGCTAAAAATGATACAGATGTTGATTTAATTGTGCCTTTAGCAGGGTGATGAATTAAACTAGATTTGGATTTCTAGAAAGAATACCAATGTTTTCAAGGCAGCAAAAGAATAATGTTAAAGTTTTAGGTAAGCTTATTTTGTAGATTTCTGGTTCCTTAAAAATTAACACAATAAATTAGATCAACTTGAATTATTAATTAGAGTATCTTGATATCGTAGGATACTCAATCATAATCAACTGAAATGCAGTAAAACAAAATCAGAAAGATTTTCATGGCTAAATTTAAATTGCAAAAAAAAAAAAAAAAACCTGGGAAAAAGAAAAGTTAACTGTAGTTATGTAGGACTGTAGTTTTAATTACCACATTTTATGAAATATTTTATGTATACCAATTGTATTTTTATTGTAATGAAGTTAGTTTTATCTTTAATCTTGTTTTATTTCAATTACAGTAATTTATTTATTTATTTAATTCATTTTTTTGAATATTACTTGGTGCTTGTTGTAATGCGTTTTTATTGTAAAGCACTTTGAGATGCATTGCTTGTATAAAAGCTGCTATAAAAATAAAGTTACTATTCACAGTCTTAAACTGCTTAAAAACAAACAAACAATTGTATGTCCCGTCAGCACTGCATAAAATGACAGAAATAGTGAAGTAGCTCTTTAAAAAAAAAATACGTTTTTAAAGCAAATTTACATAAAATTCTGCAAAAATTTCAACAATTCCACCTAATGAGCTTGACATGACAGAATCCCATATTCTCTCATTTAAATGTAAAACATGAATATTTTACTTTTTTCCCCCAATCATTCCCTTCATCCTAAATAGAATGTCAGTTTTTCTTTTCATACATCAAAAAGCACTGGCAGTTAAGAGGAGTGTATGATCTACAGCGGACATGGGTAATTTGACTTAAATACAAGAGTTGGCAGCATGTACTATGGAGCTCAGCATTTGCGAGGCATATCAACACTTGATCAAATTCACGGTGCAGGCTGTCTAGCGAGCAGGAGGTTCTCTGAAGACACTATCTCAGCTGATCAGAAAGAAATGTAAAAATGAGATACAGCACTGGGATTAAAGGCCCGGGGTTCTAGGTAGAGGATATTGTCACGTCAAAATGGGATCTCAAAGAACAAGTTTTGGAATTTAATAAACCTTGATGTCTGAGGCTTGATGGATCACAACATTTACTCAAAGCAGAGCCATCGTAAAAAAAATCCACGGGGAAAATTTTTAACAAGCAGGGCCGTCACCACTGAAAATGAATAGAAATAGATAAATTGTCCCACCAATTATTTGAAATTCCTGCACTGCTCTACTGCACTCTAGTACACAGCGCTCAGTGTTGGGAAGGTTACTTTGGAAATGTAACAGGTTACAGATTACAAGTTACCCTGTGTAAAATGTAATAAGTAGTGTAACTATTTCAACTACTGTATTAAAGTAATGCAACTGATTACATTTGACTACTTTTCAAAATTTCTAATGAATGTTTTCAACTGTTTAAACTGAACATTTTCAAACATTTAAAGCAGGCAGGGTTAACCTTACAGTAGTACTCCACACTGATTACTGTCCAACCTCATCTCATGACGAAAACGTACCTCTGGGAATTTTTTCGCAAGATGTGAAATACATACCGCCATGTACGTTTCCTGACATATTCAATGTGAAATGTGCTAAAAGAGTATTCGGTTTTTCCCCCAGAACAGATAAACGTACATATGGTACATTTTATGTGACGTTGGTTTTGTAGGTGTCACCGCAGTTCTGACTTGAAATGTCCATTGAGTGGCGCTATAAGTCTAATGCTCCATCACATTTTAAAATAACGTACCATCTGCACTACATCCAAACATACCCGATATTATGAACAAAAGTGAATGTGATGTAAAAAAAAAAAAAAAAAGCAATTGCAAGCATAACATTTTAGCTTGTTTTTCAATCTCTCATCTTTCAGCTCTTTCATCATGAGTCATGTTTTTGATGGGATTTGTATCCAAAGATTCCACATCTTAAGTCCAATTCCATGCCAGCTGAGCTACTGAGCAAGCTTGTTACATCCGGAAAGCAAAACATATGGAGCAGTAATCATAACTGTGTACGAAAATGATTACAAGTGTTCGATGTTTTACCGCCTCTAGTGTTCATTTCTGTTGGAAACTGCAGTGATATGTACTTATTGGTACGTATTTTGCGTTTTGCAAAAAAGTTCCCAGAGGTACGTTTTTATCACGAGACCAGGTAGTTATTGTCAGACTTTCAATATCCTTCTTCACTTGAATTAAGATTACGATCATTTAATTTTAAACCGCAGCGACCACAAAATCACACTTTAGCACCTCTTTTTACTTTGAGATCGAGGTTAAATACAGATTTAAAATAACAACAATATATAGTTTAATAGCTATGATACTGTTCTTGAAATAAAGTCTTTGCATAGCTATGACAGTAAACACTGGCATCTAACAATGCCTTGGAAAAAAATATAGCAAATACATCAAACCAAATTGGAAATAAAACAGTTATCGAATAAGCATGTGCCCTATTCTGTATCCTAAATTCCTGAAACATTGGTGTCTCATACTTTAGAACAGTCAATGCAATTTTGGAAAGAAATCAATCTAATCTGGATGTGTGTGAAAATATTCAGATTTAACCCCACTTTGTAATTGTTAACATTTTCATAATTAACTCTAATTTAATTACACATTTTTTCTCAGTAACTGTAACACATTACAGTTACATTTATTTTGTAATTAAATTACGCAATTTCGTTACGTGTAACTGCCAGCGCTCTGTTTGTTCTAGGATGACAAAAAGTTTTAAAAGGTACATTTTTAGGCTGGTCAGTCTCAGCAGTCTAACAGCGCTTGTCAATGTCAAAATGATTGAGATGGCCAATCAAATCAAAGTAGGCGTGGTTTACTATTCACAAAAGCTGAAGTGTCAGTTTTCACATTGAAAGAGAGTGAGGTAAAATGAAAATAGCGAAACTTCTAATATTTGACAACTGTTTTACAATAGAAATGTTGAACGACGAGAGTAATATCCAACGAGGACCTTAATGCTTATCACCAGCTGCTTTGTCATGAAGCTTTTTGCCATGACAGGTCCTCTCTCTGTGGCGATGAATCAGACGAATTAATCTGATGCAATTTATTGATTTTCAGCCTCCCTTCTATCATTTAATGTGGCGAAACCCCTCCTATATCATTACTGCTGATTGTTAGCTTTTACAGGCTTCTCATGCTTGAAGGTCCGTCCACCCTGACAAATGACATCAGACATTGTTTTGTATTACTGTATTATATGCCTTGACAACAAGGAACTATATTCAAAGTTATTTTGTTATTTTAAGTTATTTTGCTGTGTGACGTGCAAAGATTGAAGCTTTAGCAACTGGAAAAATAGAAAATATACAAACTAACCAGCCAAATGTTAGCTGCTCTATATAAACTTCTCTTACTGAAATAATTGTTGTACAACAACAGCATTAAACTCACAATCATGCTGTACATACTACAAAAATGAAGCAACACCACAAAAATGACCTCTCACTCTTCATTTCCTTCTGTCTTTCTCAAGATCATCATTTCTCTCTCTCGTCTCCCTGAAGAGATTCTTCAGAAGGCCTGAGAGCGCTGCAGGTGTGTTACAGGGCCTGTAGACAGGAGGCTGCAGATCTGAGCCAGAGCAAATTCACGGGAGACACTATGTGGAAGTGAATGTAGCTGATGGGACACCAGGACTCAGAGGCAGCCTGGACCAGACAGCCCTGCCTCAGGGACAAGGGCTAAATTAAACACATCTGACGCACCGTGACGAGATCCGACCTTTTTGTACCGAGAGCTTGAGAGAGGTCACACTCACAGGTCTGATCCAGAGAGTACTATGGCTGTGGCTTCATAATGATGCAGTGAAGGAGACATTACCTGAGGAAGGAGCTGAGGGCAAAACCTGCTGGAATGCATTTACAATAAATCTATTTTTTTCCAAACCACCATGAGTTGTTAGGTCAGTTGGCCTATGGTAGAACACCTTGCTTATTAGACCTTGCCCTTAAAAATGGTACTGTAGTGGTGACACAACACGCCAAGTAGGACACACTGTGGGATCAACATCCTTTTTAACATTTAAAAATCATGAAATAATATTCCTATTGAACAAATTTTCTCTAATTAACATATTGTTAATTGTGTGTTCAGTTTACTTAAAATTAGCATTGAGCTACATACAAAAACCCTACAAGAATACAAAAAATAGATAAATGAATTAAAAAAATACAAAGGGCCAGATTTACTAACAGCTTGCACCAGCGCAAACCGTCTTTTGGCGTTAAAATAGTACTAGTATTAGGATTTACTAAAGATGCGTGAAAAGTGAAGAATTAGCGCTGAAAAGGCGTGGACACAGTTATTTTTGTGCCTGATCTTATTGAATATGCATTTGTAGGAGTTTCCCTTTCAGACGCTAAATTTATGGGAAGAGAGTATTAAAATGAATCACGCAAAGCGATTTACTAATGTTTTCACTCCTCAAATTACTGGTGTTTGTGCCATTATTTAACGCCCAAAAAGCATGTCTTATAGGGCACCTATTATGCAAAATCCACTTTTACATGGTGTTTGGACATAAATGTGTGTTGGAAGTGTGTGAACACAACCACCCTACAATGATAAAAATCCACCCACTCCTCATTTTTTAATCCCCTTTATACCAAGTCAGTCACACTAGACAAGCCGTTTTGATTCTCCCGCAGTGTGACATCACATTTCGGAGGGCCGGGCCACGGGGGTTTATTGACAGCTCTGCATTGCTATAGTTTCCGCCCTCAGCGGTTCTATGCTGCCCTCCATTTTCTCCGCGCTCGAGCAGCTGTAACGTCAACAATGTCTTGCAAGCAATCCCAATGCTCTGTGTTTGGATGTAAGAATGAACATAAGAGTCTTCATTTTCTCCCAACATCTGAGCTGCTGAGGATGCTGTGGATTACTTTCATGTTTCAAGGTAATGCGCCTCAAAATCTACCTAAATACGTGTATCACTCCAGACTCCTTTGTGAATGTCATGTCATTATAGTGTTTAGCGTTTTAACCGTATTTGTGTATGTACATTTTTTAACTGATCAGTGCCGCTCTTGTGAGATTAGTTTGTGCCGTTTGTAGCACAAGGTTCATTCGGTAGTGTGGTCGTGCGGCTCAGTCCATTGAGCTCTGTAACATTGCGTTGTTTCGTCCCACTTTCAGCGCATTTGACTTTCCATATGTATGGCTGAACACCAGTTCTCTCGCTCTCATTTATGTTGCTTCTACCGGCTGTTTATTGCTGTAGATATGCAATGCAGAGAGACCTATATGCGACACCCTCTTCTGGAGACGGGGCAGGAATATGCAGCTCATTTGCATTTAAAGCCATACACTCCAAATCTGCTCTTTTTTAGACACTCCCCAAAAATGACGTTTTCCAGCTATTATAATAAATGATCTGTTGGGTATTGGGCTGAAACTTCACAGACACATTCTGGGGACACCCAAGACCAATATTACATCTTGTAAAAAGGGGCATAATAGGTGCCCTTTAAAGCAGGCAGTAATTTGCGCTGCTTTTGGTAGATTGCCCTGATTATTATAGAAATGATCTGGCTGTGTCTGTGTTCTTTAATGTGTGCACTGTCAGTAAATCACATGCAGAATTTTCCCCTCCCATCAGCGCTTTTATGGAAGTGCGCTCTAACGATAATTTGCCCTGTTTAGTAAATCTGGCCCAAAAAGTGTGCTACTGCTAGCTAGTAGCTAATTTAGTAGGTAAAAGTTTTTATGATAACTTTTTTATGATATTGGATTTTACTCAATTTATGTAGTTTTCTACTACAAACAAATAAATAGATAAAATTTACAAAGCAATTTTATATTAATGCAAGGTAAAAAAAAAAGGACAAAAGCCTGCACACAATGTCCTTTGAAAATGAATGAATGAATGAATGAATGAATGAATAAAAAAATAACAATGAATGAATGAATGAATGAATGAATGAATGAAAAACTTAAACATTTTTGAAGATATTGTTCTCGAAGGACACTGTATGAAAGCTTTTTTGTGATTTTTATTTTAATTTATGATTTTTTCATCATATTTTTATGAGCGTATGTAAGTACATTGAGTTCATATATTTCATTGTATGTTTCTCTTGAATTTAATACTTAGAAAACATTTCCAATGTGTAAAAACAATCTACAGTTGAATAGAGTTCAAAGACATTTTTGTATTGCAACCTTAAAGGCATAGTTTGATAAATATACTTAAATTAATGTCATTCCAAAACTGAATGATGAAAAAAAGATATATTTTTTGTTGGTCTAAATGTCACTGGTGTCCACTGTTGTTTTGCGTTTGAGTGACACGAAGGTGAGTAAATGAGAAGAGAATTGTCATTTTTGGGTGAGCTATCCCTTTAAATTCCTAATCCCAATACCTCAAACTTCAACCTCTAGTCTTGAAGTCCTAAAATCAATTGATGCACTCAAACAGATTAGAAAAACAAGCCTAAGCATAAGCTAAACCCTAAAGCTAAACTGAGTAAAATGATAGGATGATAAGAATGTCATTAAAGCCCCCAAAACAAAAAATCTGATTGGCTGATAAGAATGTTGATCAAGGAACATGTTCTTGGCTAAATCACATCAGCTGTCGGCAAGATAAACCGGTGTAATGGCTGCCACTGTTACGACAACCTCATTCAAAGCAAACAGACAGAAATCAACAGGTCTGTATGGCACAAAAGAACATTATAATGTCTCCAGTCTACGCTCTCTCATTCTCCACTACCTTTTTACTTCAATTTTCCGTTTCTGACCATCTGTCATGCAAAGAGAGGGAAGGAAAAGGGGAGAGAGTGTTGCAATAGTGGGTTTCTTGTTCGTCAAAAGGTTGCGGAGCTGGGGTTCTCTCAGCAGAGAAGCAGCATTAAAAAGAACAGAGGGAGGTGTGTGAAGGTCTGCTCTCAGCCCACATCTGCATGTCACAATTTCACACTTTCTCTAAACTGTACTTTGAAGAAGAAAGAAGGCTTTTCACACGTTATTGACAGAACTATCACTAACGTACACACACACACAGAAACCAACCAACCACAGAACTGCTTAGCCCAAGATCCCTTCACGATTTATTCATTTACTCAAAAATATACTTATACTATTAAATTATACTACTAAATACATTTATACTATTAATTAAAAAATGCAACTTACATAACTATACATAAACTGAGTTTGACAGAACTATTCTTTGAAAAAAGAATTTATTTATTCATTCATTCATTCATTCATATTTATTTATTTATTTATTTTTTGTGCTTCACTGCATTAATGTGAGCAAATTTTGTCCACAAAATCAAAGTCATGTAGTGCGACCAAGATTGTATTGGTATAATAAATATTGGTATATATGGTGCTTAAGAAACTTTTTTTTTATTGCTGCTTAATTTTGGTAGAAACAATGACACACTATAATGCAAAACTTTGAAATAAGTATGTTAAAAATATATTATTATTATTATTATTATTATTCAGCAAGGATGTATTAATTCAAAAATGGCAGGAAAGATATTTATAATGTTATAAAATATTTCTATTTTAAATAAATGCTGTTTTTTAACTTACTTTTCATCTAAGAATCCTGAACAACTTTGTGTTTTCTATTACAAAAATATTAAGCAGCAAAAAAAATGTTTCCAACTTAAGAATATTAAGAACTATTATTACCAATAATAATTAAGCAGCAAATGATCATATTACAATGATTTCTGAAGGATCATGTGGCACTGAACACTGGAGTAATGATGCTGAAAATTCAGCTTTGCCATCACAGTAATAAATGACATTTTAAAATGTATTAATATAGAAACTGTTATCTTAAATTGTAATAACATTTCCCGAAAATCTCTGTTTTTACTGTATTTTTAATCAAATAAATGCAGCCTTGGTGAGCATAAGATAATTGCATATCAGTTTGGAACAGCATTAGGGTTTGTAAATGCTAATAGATTCATTGTCACATGTTTATTTTTGGGTGAACTTTTATCTCTTTAAAATTATTAACTAGTGGCTCACAACTTTGCATCAAAGAAAGTAAGTTACGCAGCTAATTCCAATTCAGCAGAGTGAAATTTCCAATTGATGTGAACTCTTGTCAAGTGTTCAGAAACTACCAGCAAGCAAACAATCTCTCATCTTCAGACTTGTAACTAGTTTGGCCCCTCTTAAATGCTAAACCTGATTAAACACTGATCAAATCCACATGATCAAGCCAGTCCTTTACCTTTGAAGCGGCACAGTCTACCGACACCAAAAGGTACGGCGGGCGAACTCACTCCTGGAAAAGTACTACAGCACTTGCATATTTTATGAAGTCTGAAACAGAAGCGGCTGGGGAGAAAGTCTCAAAGGTCTGTGCATTTCTATTATTGTCATGGCTACCTGGAAAGTGTACAGACCATGTCGCCATGGGAGGAAAACCTGTCAATCAGAGCAGGTGCTGGTTGAAAGTGTCATTTAGCAGCTTGTCACTGACTTTGAAATGTGGACAGGTGATGTATGTTTAGGCTTGTGTGTATGTGTGTTTTCATGAACAGCTCAACAGGGTTTGGGTGGATGACACATACTGCCAAAAGGTTGAAAGAAGCTACAGAGACACAGAAATGAGGGATTAGACCAAAGATATGAGGGGAGAGAGAGAAAAAGAGGGATGGAGAGAGGAAAAAATTGTGGGGGGGGTTTATCTTTCTCTCACTGTTCTATTAAAATCACTCATTTCAAAACTGCTTTGACTAATCATTTATGCTGCTTCCAACTGATTTATTGCTAGTCTGGTGCTACTCTATCTGGTGGACCAGTGTTTTTATTTATTTATTTATTTATTGGTTGGCTAGCAATAACCAGGGATAAATGGTTTTGTTGTTGTTCTTTCCTCATTTTCTGCTCTGTAAGTAGCTTTGGGTCTGCAAAATAAAAAAATTAAAAAAATAAAATAAAATAAGATAGGATAAAAAATCAAATCAAATGAAATAAAATAAGATAAAATAAAATAAAATTATGAACTTAATGCATTTTTGATTAAAACTTTCTTTGTATTTCTCTTCTGTTTTACATGTTTTACATGTGACACCTATTCTGATCAAGATATTATCCGTTGAAGTTCCTAGAGCTGCAATTATAATCAAGGTCTCTTTGATGTCTATGAAACAAGACTTTTATAATTAGTAAGAGTATGATGCTCTACCACACTGCTGCACATCAAAGGCACGTTGTTTACAGCAACACATACTATTGACACTATTGGATTGGACAATTGGTTCATTAAATTCAGTCACATTCTGATTTCTCACTCGCTATCTGACAAGAAAATACATGCTACAGTTTTCTGAAAGAAATCTCTTATTCTCACCAAGACTGCATTTATTTGATTAAAAATATATATTTGAATATATTTTTTAAAATGCTGTTAATTACTGTGATGGCAAAGTTAAATTTTCAGCATCATTACTTCAGTCTTCAGTGTCACATGATCCTTCAGAAACCATTCTAACCTGCTGATTTAGTGCTCAAGAAATATTATTATCAGTGTTGAAAATTGTGCTGCTTATTATTTTTCTGCTATTTTTTTCATTGTTGAATAAAAGTACATATATAAGCAAAGCTACCTGAAAAACTATGCCCAAGCGCACCTTGGGCAAAAGCTGCTTTAAACGCAAAGAATGGTCACTCCAAATGTTGATTTAATTTAGTTAAACGTTGCCACAGTTTTTCTGGATTTAGTCTCAGTTTGTTCTGTTTCTTCATGTCATTTCAGACAGACTGGATGATGATGAGATCAGATCTCACAACACACAACATTAGGTGTAATGGCCACTCAGATTTTTAAAGATCAGCTTTAAGTGATTCAAAGGTAATTTTTTATTCAGTCTGCCTGCAAATATGTTAAAACACAGTATTAATAGTGTGGCGTAACGCTGAGGGATTAGAAATTTAGCACGACTACGCCACCCTGGGTCTAGCCCCGGGACCTATAATAAATAGAATTTATTTTTAGGCAACACAGGTCAGCTCACGATAAATTGGCAGGAGACGTAGATACAAAAAAATAATTTTTATTACACACAAAAAAAAAAAGTTTGTTACAAAAGGGGAAGCACTAAGCACAACAATTCACATATAACAGACTCAATTCAACACTTCACCAAATACGCTATAGATGACCTGGTTCATCAAGGACCTCCTAGGATCAAGGTACAGGAGCCGAGGTTTGGCAGCAGGGCATAAGGGCACAATCGGCCTACACAGCAAAACACCCTCCACTTATACCTGTGACACACACACGCACGCACACACACACACACGATCACTCCAACCAGCACTCGTGAAAGAAACACCAACACCAGGACTCCACCCCTGCCTTAGGCACTCAGCTCCTGTAACAAGCAGAAATCAGGTTTATATTTGAACAAACACAGTCACTTTATCACAGATGGTTTACAGTAAGAAAAGTTGCCCATCCACAACTGATCCACGGATGAACAACTACAAAAACTTAAAATCAACCAAAATAACTAATACAAAACAAAAGACAATAATAATAATAATAATAATAATAATAATAATAATAATAATAATAATAGTTACACCACCAAACTTGGCCAAGAGCACAAATGTCAACGGACTCACAACATCAACTGAGCAATACAACAAGGAAAAACACTTACAAAATAAACTAAAGTAAACATACAACAACAAAAGATAACGAAACAAAATGAGACCAAAGTCACATTAAACACTCACAACAAGTAAACACGTTTCACGATAAAACATCCAATCAATTACATACAAATCAAAAAAACAAAGGAAAATGTTTGTAACTCGACACACACACACAGTCTGAGGCTTCAACAACCACAGCAAAAATGAAATTACAAAACGAAGTTAACCAAAACAAAGCAACAGCGTCTCCAGGTGATAGTTCCCACGTAGCACCAACAACAGGAAAGCTAAATCACCCGTAGCGACGCCACTAATCTGTCTGTAATGAATTTACAATTTAGGCAGATCAGACAGACCCTCAGTAAATACCAAATAATAATAAAAATTGAAATATCAACTATAATAACTTTAAAAATGCACATACCGTACGTGTTAGTTCTGAAATTCAATCAGTCAGGCAGACAACCAATATGCTGGGAAGCGGAGAGCGCGTTCAGTCTATCTGGGAGGCAATGGGTTTGACGAAGGGACAGAACGCGTACGTAATGTCATACAAACACCCGTACCCGTCGCGCTGAACGGTCTTGCTCAAAGCTCTTACTAAAAATGAATACAACAAAAAATAAAACACCACTAAAACGCGAACGCATTATTAAATAATAATGACCGATAATTATTATTTAGCGACCGACTCCCTTACCTGCAGCGGGACAACCTCAGCCAGATACCAGTCACGGGTCTTCCTTCAACATGCCATTCTATAAGAAAGTACACCAATAAGAGCTTCAGTGTACCACTAACAACACAGCCAACATTATCCAACATACCTGGAAGGCGACTAAATATGACGCAGAAAGCAAGGGGGCGTGACTCAAGGCCCCATCCTACCACACCCACGAATTTATAGATCCGCTCACTGTCCGATGATAGGACAATCAATGAGCAACCAGCCAATCAAATTTAAACAGGAGGAGCTTCACTAGTCCTGCCACAATAGATTAATATCTATAGTAGTTTCCTGCTGACTTGTGACATGAGAAAGAACACAAACACCAGATCACAAAATCACACAACTCACATTCTCATTTCAAGCATAAATATAATAAAAAATAAGCGAATGCCCATTCTTAGTTAATCCTGTTTGGGAATAAACAGCATGACATGACCCAGTGCACATACATGGGTGACAAACAGGAAGACAATGTGGTGCCATTGCCAATCACAAAACCACAACTGATCTGAATTTACATTCAAAAGAGCTTCGATTAATCACACGCCGGCACCCATATGGCTCTGGCGGGAGATAATCAAATGCTAACTATTCATTCTTCGCTCCTCGCTGTACAGATCAGAGCAAATCTCATCGCTAAATACGAGAGAGATGAAGTGCACAGAAGACTTGGAAACCGAGAGTGAGAGTGATAGTGAGGTGAATTTAGAGGAGTACATAAAGGTTAAGTTTGAGACTGTCATTAGCGTTCCTGCGAGATACAGCCAGGCGTCCATGAAAGTAAAATGCTATATGGTGGTGGACACAGGGTCAACCTTTCAAGTTGCCACCTGGGAGCGAGAAAGCCATGGAGAAATGGAGAACTTTGCATTCCGGCTTGCTAATTCATTTCACCCTTTTATCTGTTACACAAATAACCTTTTTACGGTGCGCTAAGCGTTGAAGTCCTGATTAATGGTTTGAAGTCGGGCCCACGTTAGTGAATTTGCCACAGCCAAGTGCCAAGGTAATGGACTTATCAAGGGAGGAGGGGCTGAAGAACGAGAATTTATCCCATAATTCATCTGTGAATGGTAAGTGAGTGTGCATATGCATACAGTATGTGGGCAGACATTTTATCAAATAAACAGTGTGTATGCAGTTTCCCTACATCAAAAAATGAGCCAAATACTGTCTAGACAGAGCATCCATCATGCATCTAACTGTGCCAATGTCCAATTTGGGACATACAAATCTATATTTTTTATTTCTGTGTAAGTGTACTAAGCGCCCATGATGGCTATTAGTGATCCTGACACTTTCCGGACAGAGACAAATGGAGACGCATCGGCTGTCACGCGTGTTGGTAAATGCTGAGACGTGTTCGCGTCAGTTGGTTTTGACGAGTAAAAAATTATGCATATGCGCATACTGCGTGAAAACACTTTCCTCATTCTGGGAGAGAGCGCAGCGTACTTTTCAAGTTCACAAAATGAAATATGATGCTTATAGCGCTGCTTACAGCAGTAATTGCCCAAGAGAACATCAGAGAATAAAACTTTCATGAGAGTCATCTTATATAAGGGATATTTATAAGACTAGTTCAGTATGAAGAAGCAAGCTGGCAGCTTTGGAAGTAATCCAAAGTCAGCGTTTGAGGAAATGTTTACAAAATATTTATGTTCATGGTTTTGTATATTAAAATTGATCCCATTTACTTTCTTAAAACATGTCCATTGACATAGTCATCAAATAAATCCTACTTTTATCCATCCGGGCAAATCCTGATGTCTAAAATGAAGTTCTACATTCTCCACTAAATGTTATGATTCGTTTCGACACTTATCGAATTATGAAGTTAAATGAGTTGCAAATGCCACATTCTCTCGAAAGCTGTGTGTAGCCTAAAATGCTGTTTTCACAGGTTTCTCAAATACCTCTTCTATTGGCCAGGCAGACAGGTAGTCCCGCCCCCAAACTTACGTCATTGGCTAAGTCAGGCTTGTGGGGATGCTCAAACACAGCCATGCTTTGATAACAAAACAAAGCCAT
This sequence comes from Tor tambroides, assembly GCA_021397915.2. Lineage (NCBI taxonomy): Eukaryota > Metazoa > Chordata > Actinopteri > Cypriniformes > Cyprinidae > Tor > Tor tambroides. The sequence continues at coordinate 71,366 of JAFVLL020007896.1, read as the reverse complement.
GGTGTTAAATTCTTCAGAGAAATCAACCTACAAACGGCTTACTTACAATTGTAATACTTTCAACTCTAAGCTGAGATGGAAGTATTTTATTGGAAGAATGATGCACTTTGGCTTAGATAAATAAATGCTGGTATCGACATCAAGTTGTTTAAAGGGACAGAGAGAGATTTTCTCTCTTTTATTGTTTGATTAATATGAATGACAGACAGTAGGAATATTAAACTGCTGTCACTTTAAGAGCTGCCCGGATCCAATATACTGTTTCACAGCTCTTTCTCAGCTGTTTGCTTTCACTTAAGACCTACTGTGTTTACGAGGGTACTTGCAAAGATGAGTATTTTGACACATAAAAGTATGTGTATTTAACCGTTCAAGGCCTATAAACGGCAAAATAACTCACATGCACACTCCGACGGTGCGTGCATAGAGCGAAATGAGTTCTCTTTCACTGCTAATGCATTTCAATAGCTTACAATCACTTGTTTTTAAATGGCAATGCTTAAAAACTTAAAAACTTAAAGATATGCTTTCATGACCACGTAGCACAGCAATGTCATGTGAGTGTGTAACCACCATGGCAAATTTCTACCGGTTAATCGTGTCTACTGGTATAGCGCCCACCCCTAGGTCTTTATAATGAAAAAAATCATTAAACTAGTCCATATGACTCTTGTTGCTCTATAATAGTATGTTTTCTGAACTCATATGACTGAAAGACATTATTCATTAATAATCTTCCCCTCCAATGAGCTGTTAACTCAAGAACTGCTCCAAAGCAAATTACTGAATCAGCAAAAATAATAGCATACAAGTTTGGAATGGTATATGGGTGAGTAAAGTAACAGAATTTATTTATTAATTTCTATTTTTATTTTTATTATTTTTTAAAGATTATAATACTTTTATTCTTCAAAGAAGTGACAGTAAATATATTAACATTGTTACACACATTTATTTATGTTCTTTTGCTCTTTCTATTCTTCTCTTCAGCAAAGAATCCTGAAAAAAATGCATCATGCTTTTCACAAAACAAAAAACAAAACAAAACAAAAAAATTACTTTCAACATAAGACAAAATTCTTGACCATCAAATCAGCATATTAGAATGATTTCTGAAAGATTTGACACTGAAGACTGGAGTAATGATGCTGAAAATTCAGCTTTGCCATCACAGGGATAAATTACTGTATATATATATATATATATATATATATACACACTAAACTGTAATAATATATTTCACAATTTATAGCAATTACAATAGATAGATAATAACTAGGTATAACCCTGAACCTACCCCTAAACCTAACCCTAACCCATGTAGGTACCTTATACTACAGTATTTTCTTGGGTAAGTACACTGTAAGTACAATGTAAGTTCATGTACTGTAAAATAAAGTGTAAGTGTAAAGTGCAAGACTTCTTATAAAAGCATTTTTTTTTAAATCTTACTGACCCCAAACTTCTGAACGGTGGTTTATATTGTATATCCTTCTGCAAAATTTTCGTAAGTTTGAGGCATGTCTGACTGATTCGTGAGATCTTCAGACAGCTGAGACAGGACACTGACACACTGACAGAGATCCGTTCACAGAGCATACACTGCCACAACAGAGACTCTCAGAGATGTCGAAACTACCAAAAACAGCACAGCAGCTCTCTAAAAGTCACTCAGTTTCGTTTACCAGACAGAAAGAGAGAGAAAAACACCCAGAATCTGTAAAAACAGGGTCTCTTATCCATTCCTCCCGTTGACAACTTCAGAAACATCTTTTCCTCACAGTCACTCGTGTGTTTGTTAAGACTCTTTGTAATGCTCTGGTTTAGAGCCACTTTGGCTGTGGAGGCTGTTTCTTCATGTCAATCTCTGTATCTCTCTCTCTCTTTCCTATTCTCGGGTATTTTTTTCCTTCGCTCTCTCCTCTTCTCCTGGCTGGTGACAAGCCGAGAAGAGGTTACAGAAGACTCGAGGGAGATGTGCGCACGGAACAACACGCCAAAAGCAATCCGCCGGCTGGACTCTCCCTCGCGCTCCCGTTCTCGGATACAGTCTGTCTCTCTTTTCATCCTCATGATCTGGCCCGGAGACAGACATATGCTTCAGAACTGCTCAGAACTATTTGAGCTAGTACTTTTTGTCAGGGTATGTGTGTTGGATTTTGGAGACGTTTAACTTCTGTCACTTGCTATTATGTCCTGCTGTTCGTTTGGGGAGAGAGAGACACGGAGAGGGCTGAGTGATTCGCTCTCCCTGCATCGATTTCCTTTTCCTGTCTGAGAGCTGTGAAGCAGCTAAGTGGTGTGGGTTTGCGAACGCATGTGTGAGTTTCGCCGTATTTTAAAAATGCAATTTCGCATGGTGAGTTAGATCAATCGATTATAATATGAGAAATATTAATCTGCTTCTTTGGAACTATAACACTGAAAACTTCACTGTTAACTAAAAGATGAAGCGTGTAATTTTCACTCTTTCTCTGATCCCAGTTTAATGTGCAAACTGTGAATAAGCTTAAATTTATCAGTTGAGCATAAAGACTGTGGCACTAAGTATTAAACTTTACCCTGTAAGTCGTCCTGCAATATTTGTGCTACAGACATGATTGATACCGCAAAGCATGTGGCTTGTTGATGAGAGGTGTGCTATTACTTTTCTATGCAATCAGACCTGGCAGGTGGGCCCTTTGAATTCAGGCAGTAAGTAACCACTTAGCAACCTTCCAGAACACCATAGCAACCAAGCAGCAACACCTTTGCCCCTACCTAGAAAACCATAGGAGCTGCATAGCAAGTGCTTATTAACAAACAGGACTGTATATATGCCAAGACGTGCTCTCATATTATTTTGAATGAGAGAAAGAGCAACATGCAATATGGCGAATAAGTCCCGCCTTCTAACAAAAAAAAAAAAAAAGAGCCAATCGCCAATTTGTAAAGTCATCACATCACTGCAGCTGCCCTAAGACGCTCAACAGAAAACGTCACAGTGTCTTAATACACACACTTAGGACTGTACATGTGCATTGTCTGGGCCAGCCTGAAATCTATGCTTTTTAATGCTATCTGAGCATAAGAAACAACAATTATGTGATGATCCATATTAGATTTTTGTGCTGATTGAATTGAATTGAAATTGAAATTTATTTGACAAGTTTATAAACAACTGTACAAAATACATAGTATCCCATACACTTTAAAAAAAAACTGTCGAGGATAAAAACACAATAAAGCCATTGGCTTATTTCCATTGCAGCCCTCAATGTTAATATAAAGGTTATGGCTATGTGCAGAACTGACAAAGCAAATAGTATCTCCTAATCATTTACATATTCAACTCATTTTCAAAAAACAGTAAAAAAAAAAAAAAAAATACAACGCACAATTTAACAATAAAACACCACTAATTTACCCAATCGAAACAAATATATTTTACCATCTAACAACCATCACCAAACAACCATCTTTTTACCAATCTTTTAAAACTCAACAATTCTTTTTCTCCCTTTATTGACACTGGTAATTTATTCCATGCTATAGCACTAGTATATAAGAACATATTTTTCCCCACCAAAGTCTTAAATTTACATGGACAAATATTAAAATCTCTACCCCTAGTGCCATAGGAATGCTGTTGACTCACCATATAAAAATATATTTTTTAAATAATTTGGAACCCGATTATTAACAATTTTATGCGACATAACCAATTTTTAAAAAAAAGCATCCGTTTTTCCACAGTCAATAGACCCAACTCCTTAAAACTTTCACTATGCAAACTTGATCGAAAATGCACTTTTAAAATTACCCTCACTAGTTTATTTTGAGCCTTTTGCAATTTATTTTTCATAACTTGGGAACAACTGCTATACCAAAAAGAGGTAGCATAATCAAAATGGGGTTGAATCAATGCCCCTGCCAATAATCTTAAGGAATGAACATCTAAAAAATCGGCTTGCCTCGCTAAAAACCTAATTTTACCACAAATTTTTGAAAATACCTTTCTAGCCATAAAATCACCCGTTAATTTATTATCTATTAAGCAACTAATAATTTACTACCTTTTTTGCTTCTATTGTCATATCATTAATCTTAATCGAAAGGGTATCATCCTTTCTTAGTTTCATTTTAGATGCAAAGAGAATGGTCTCAGTCTTTCCTGCATGTAGGGAGAGTCTATTATCTAAAAACCATTTTGACATCACTTGAAGCTGCAGCGTCATAGTTTCCTCTAGGACTCCTTTATCCTGATGAAACACTAAAACTACTGCATCATCAGCATACAGAATAAGTTCCTCTGAACATGCTGCTTTTAGATCATTTATATATAAAAGAAAAAATAAGGGGCCTAATATGCTCCCTTGAGGAACTCCACAATTAATAAATAAAGGACTAGACAATGTACCCTTAATGTCAACCCTCTGGCATCTATCATCAAGGTAGGACTGAACCCACCTAAGAGAATTTTTTATCAAAACCAACTGCCTTTAACTTGTACAGAAAAATTTTGTGGTCTAGAGTGTCAAAAGCCTTCTGAAGGTCCAACATAACCATCCCACAGAACTTACCATTATCAACCGCTTTCCTTATTTTATCAGTCATATATAATATACAAATCTCAGTTGAATGTAACGGCCTAAATCCAGACTGTAAATCATACAAAATATTATTTTTACTGATATATTTTTCAATTTGGTCATAGATGATTCTTTCCAATATCTTAGACATCACACCCAAAACAGAAACAGGTCTATAAGTAACCATATTTAACTTACAACCCTTCTTATATACTGGCATAAGTCTAGCACTTTTAAACTCCCTTGGTACCTTTCCTTGTTCAGTTGATAAGTTTAAGATATATGTTACATAAGGAGCAATCACTTTAGCAGAGTCCCTAAAAAATCTAGCAGGAATATTATCTAAGCCAGAAGATTTATTTATTTTTAATTTATTTAGACATTTAAAAACCTCCCTTTCGGTAACTGGTCTCAACTTTAAAGAATCTTGAATAACTCCACGTTGCCCATAAAAATATTTCACTTGCATTTCATTATAAATATCAGGCCGCTCTGGAAGTTGAAACATGTTATTTAGATGTGAGCTTGGAAAGTACTTTTTAGGATTTCAGTATTTCCCAGGATATAGGAAATGGTCTTGCATGCCCAGAATAACTACCTGGAAACATTACAAATATGGCTGCAGAGTGAACTGACTGGACCCCATAGCAACTGCATAGTGAATGCCCACCATCAAGAACACACTAAAAACTACAGAGCAAGTGCTTATTAATCACTCAGAACATCCTAGCAACTGAATAGCAAACACATATAACTCAGAACCTCTTAGAAACCCAATAATATATCAACCATTCAGAACACACTAGCATCAGTATAGTAAGCTTATCAAACAGAAACCCTTAGCAACTGCATAGCAATACTCTCACCACCACCCTAGCAACAGGCTAGCAAGCTGTTTGAGTCTAGCAATCACTCAGAACCCCTTTGCAACATTCCAGAACACACTAGCAACTGGCAAACAAGCCGTTTCAATCTAGCAATCATTCAGAAATCCTTAGCAAAACCATAGTCACCCCCAGAACACACTAGCAACTGGCTAACAAGCCGTTTCAGTCTAACAATGACTCAGAACCCCTTAGCAACACCTTAGCTAACCCCCAGAACACAATGGCAACTGGCTAGCAAGCAGTTTCAGTCTAGCAATCATTCACAAACCCTTAGCAACACCCTAGTCACCCCCAGAACTGGCTAGCAAACTGTTTCAATCTAGCAATTACTCAGAACCCTTTTGCAACACCCTTATCACCCCCCAGAACACACTAGCAACTGGCTAGCAAGCATTTTTCAGTCAAGCAATCACTCAGAAACCCTTTGCAACACTCTAGTCACCCCCAGAACAGACTAGCAACTGGCTAGCGAGCATTTTCAGTCTAGAAATCACTTACAAATCCTTATCGACACCCTAGTCGCCCCAGAACAAACTAGCAACTGGCTAGCAAGCAGTTTCAGTACAGCAATCACTCACAAACTCTTAGCAACACCCTAGTCACCCTCCAGAACATATTGGCAACTGGCTAGCAAGCAGTTTCAGTCTAGCAATCACTCACAAACCCTTAGCAACACCCTAATCAACCCTAGAAATGGCTAGCAAACAGTTTCAGTCTAGCAATCACTCACAAACCCTTAGCAACACCCTAATCACCCCAGAAGTGGCTAGCAAACAGTTTCAGTCTAGCAATCACTCACAAACCCTTAGCAACACCCTAGTAACCCCCAGAACTGGCTAGCAAGCAGTTTCAGTCTAGCAATCACTTACAAACCCTTAGCAACACCCTAGTCACCCCCAGAACTGACTAGCAACTGGCTGGCTAGCGCATATTTGAAACCTTTTAGCAACTGCATAGCAGTGCCTTGGCATCCACATCATGCCGGCATCATCTGCCACTGGTCAAACAAATAGATAGTCCTGTCCCAAACTCACAGCATTGGGCGAGCCAGTGTTGCTGTGTCAGGCTGGTTGTGATGCTCAAACAAACATATCAATGTTTTAATAGAACCACAGAGACACACTGTTTATACTTTTCAGGAAAATCAGTCTGCACATGGCTTACTAAGAGCTGCATCTGGGATTAGAGAATGTATATTAACATTATAAAAATGACACACCTTTAACACAAGGTTGTCTCTTCTTGGTTGTCAATAATCACAGATCGTTGAAAGCAACTGTGGAGCATAGTTTCTCTGTGTGCCATTCACACCGTACAAGGCTGTCAATGTTATTGATACCTGCTTTTGATTAAGCCTAGAAACAAACAAATTAGCAGTCTGGAGCTGCCTCTCACTCTCTCTCTGTTTCTAAGATGCTTTTGGAGTGAGAGAAACTCAGTGGTGATCCATCAGGCTTATTGAGGTCCACTGTGGAATGAGCTACAGACTTCAGACAGATTAACTGCCATTTCATTCAGAATCCTCAGAGGTGACTTTACGCTCCTCAGCTGAAACATGGCAACTGAGCTGGAAGGTGAGAGATACAGATTCATTTTTTTTCTTCTTTATAGTTCTTGTGCTAATACACAAATCATAATATATACTCAGACGACCCTAACTCTAAATCATACATTTTATCCTTTCTCTGCCAGCGTTTGTACAAGACAATAAATATACTGGTACAATAAAACCCAGATTAATATTAAACATTACATTAAAATGATACTCCAATCTTCAGTGTCACAAGATCCTTCAAAATCATTCTAATATGCAGATTTGGTGCTCAATTATTATAAATGATTAATAACAGTTCTTATTATTATCAATGATTAAAGAGTTTAATATTTTTTAAGAAACAGTGATAGCTTTTTCAGGATTCTTCAGGGAACAGAAAGGTCACTGAACTGAATTTATTTGAATTTTTTGTAACATACATGTCTTTACTGTAATTTTTGATCAATTTAATGCATCCTAGCTGAATAAAAGTATTATTATTATTATTATTATTATTATCATCATTATAATTGTACTTACCCAAGACTTTTGAATGGCAGTGCATCATGGTTTCCATAAAATTATTAAGCAAAAAAACTCTCAAAAATGATTTCTGGAGGATCATGTGACACTGAAGACTGGAGTAATGATGCTGAAAATTCATGTTTACAATCACAGGAATAATAAAGCAATAAGCCCCAAGAAGCCATGGTTTACAGTGAATTCATAACAGCTAAGGGGCGTTGTTAGGATGAATGGATAGATAGATAGATAGATAGATAGATAGATAGATAGATAGATAGATAGATAGATAGATAGATAGATAGATAGATAGATAGATAGATAGATAGATAGATAGATAAAGAAACGCAACACTTTTGTTTTTGCCCCCATTTTTCATGAGCTGAACTCAAAGATCTAAGACTTTTTCTATGTACACAAAAGGCCTATTTCTCTCAAATATTGTTCACAAATCTGTCTAAATCTGTGTTAGTGAGCACTTCTCCTTTGCCGAGATAATCCATCCACCTCACAGGTGTGGCATATCAAGACGCTGATTAGACAGCATGATTATTGCACAGGTGTGCCTTAGGCTGGCCACAATAAAAGGCCACTCTACAATATGTATCAGCTATATGATTTCTCGTGTGTTGTGCTATATAACTCTCTCTTTCCCATGTTCTTTTCCCTCAATCTGCTGTCTTTTTCTTTTTCTCGTTCCTAGTGCCAAGAGCACTCTATTTCCTGTTTTCAATCATTGACATTATTAGTGTTTAACTGTAACTGGTCATAGCCATGCTGGGATTTTCTCATCTCTTGATGAGCTTGTAACTGTGTGTGAGCTCAACAGTCCCATCGCATTGTTTGAAAAGGTCAGTATGGTTTGTGTTGATTAATAAGTCCAGATAGCAGAGGCACTCGATAGCTGATTAGACTTTGTGATCCCGTTGGTTTGACTCCTGTATTTTATTCTGATGAGAAGCATGATGCACGAGGGTGTCGCTGTGTCTTTGTCAATGGGGAGAAGATTCCCACTCCAGATGTGAAATTGCCTTTCTTTTCAAGCGGGCATGGCGGCCCATCAGCTTGAAGCACCTCTGACAGAAACACAATAACATTCTTGGAGAGTCTATGCCAGCAGAATAGAAATCAGCCCAGCAGAGGCAGTTGGTGTAAGCACGCCTGAAAAAATGATTTGTCTTTTTCTCCTCTCTCCATCTCTTTGTCCCTTTTCCGTGATCAATTGTATTGGACTTGGGTGAGTGCCAGAGACACCATAGGACAGACAGATCAATCCATCGGTCTGTCTGATCTCTCTCTCACACACACGTTCCCTTTTTTGTTATTTTCAACTAGTCCTATCATCTCCTCAATCACTTGCATTTTTGTTTTGAAGTCTTAGTTCACTATTAGAACATGATGTGACCATGTTTTTTGCATGTGCATGTGCATGTGTTTGTTTGTGTGTGTGTGTGTGTGTGTGTGTGTGTGTGTGTGTGTGTGAGAGAGAAAGAGAGAGAAACTGATGATCTCCATGAAGCAGGTGATGTTTCAGTGCCACTCAAACATTCATATCAATCAATCACACATTCACACAAGTGTTTGCTATATCAATGTCGGACTTGTCGGGTCTTGTGCAACAAACAACTGCACTGTCAGTGGAAATGCCTCATGAATGAAACATGAGTTTGATGTGTGTGTGGTCAGGGTATGTGGTGCTACATACTCAAAGACTCGTGTTCACTGAGTCAACTCAGAGGTATAGATTCAAATAAGATCATCCAGAGAATGCGAGTTTGGCTCTAATCAAGAAATTGGATACATCCACAACAAAAACTAGCTAGGTGATAGATTGGCAGACAGATTGGCAAACAGTGCCTACCAAATCTAAACTAAACTAAACTAATAAAATAAAGTGCTTTCTAAACCAATAATGACAAAATTACCACATTTTCTGGGAATTAAGTGTATATAATAATAATAATAATAATAAAGTGAATGAACGCATTCACATTTTGAGAGAACTTTGTATAGTTCATAACAACAACAACAATAAACATTCTTAAACACTGACAAAAATGTAAATTATTTTGTAAATTGTTGGTTGTTTACTACCAAACAATGAAAAATCATTTAAATCAGCAAATAATAATAATAATAATTATTATAATAATATGAAAATTATTTTTTTCTTTTTATAACTATTAATATTATTAGTTGTACTTAACTAAACATTAATAATAATATTTATTATAGTATATTTCTGTGCCTACTAAAATCCTTCTTGCAAGTCAACAAAAGGGCAATCAATCAATCAATCAATCAATATTTGTGAATCAGAAAACATTTGACAGTAATTTCAATTTCAGGACAAAGCCTTGAATGGACTGCTCTAAAACTGTCCAAATAAAACCAGCTGCTGTGAGGAGGCCCCTTCACAACTCCTCATACATACATTCACTCTCAGTTGAGAGTGTGTATATCAGGTCCCGAGGCAAATAAACTCACCAATGTACGTAATCAAACAGACAGAGGAGATAAGGCAGTGATTTTAATGTCTGAAAGAGTTCAGTCTCTTTCCGTTACCGTTGCTGCTGTATCTCTGTCTCTCTCGTGTGTGTATAGTGTGGCAGAAGGGGAGACCCTAGAGGAAGTTGTCAGGTTGGCGTCTGTTTTGATTCGGAGCTGTTGACAGCAATGAGTGACAGAGACTCCACAGCAACACAACACAATTCTCATAACATCAATTATTCACACAGACACCCACCTACCCGTCTACCCACACAGATACACACACTCTCGGATGCTGCTATCATGCAGCATTGCTCTCTCACACTCTCTTTCTCTAACCTGGGCTTGTATCTTGCCAGTGCTGATCAGTTACAAAACAATAGCAGAACACTTTTTGCTCTGGGCAGGTGGAGTATGACAATGCACTGTACTGTCTCAATGCATTTACAGTGGCTACGTGAGGCTGGATAAGAATAGACTGCGCGTGCGTGTGTGTGCGTGCGGTGTTAGCGTGGCATGTAGCTGCAGGCTGTGCTTCAGGCAAGTTCTGTGTTTTAGTGCAAGTGTCACTATTAAACTCCGAGCTGCCTGTCACACACATACACACGTTACACTCGCACACACAGTGTCCCGGTGTCACGTACACCCCGCAGAAATGACCTGCCTGAGACGAGCTAACAAATCACGGTTTTGTCTCAAGTCAGGAATGCTCTTTTAGCTCAGTTCGCTGTCTCTGAGAACAATACTCCGGTATTACGTGAGCATAAAGCCCTGCGGCAAACCCGGGGACAGGGAGCAGGTTAACCAAAGGGCAAAGGTAAACAATTGCTTGTATTCTACATTCAGTTTTTTCTAAGAGACCCAAGAACCTGCTCAAGACATGCACAAAGATACTCACAGAATTGCTTAAACATAAACATACTTTTATAATTAAAGATTTAGGGATGTACAGTAAATTATCATGCATGGGTTGCGTTAGCGATTCTTAAGTCCTCCTTTGTAGTAAAGCCATTAGTGTTTTTATCATTTGAAAAAGACTTTTTAGGCTAGCTAGCTAAATAAAAAAACTCAATCAATCAATCAATTAGTCGACCTTTCTAAATATATTTACTAAACTTACCAAAAATAACCAACTTATATAAGAGGGGGAAAAGTAATAATAATAATAATAATAATAATAATACATTTAAAAGAAGAAATAAATAAATGGTTCCTATTAAACTAATAAAAGACAATAAAAATGGAAGAAAAAAAATGTTGTGCAGGAACTGCATGTAGTTTCATAATAATAATAATAATAATAATAATACATTCAAAAGACAAAATAAATAACTGGTGCCCTATTAAACTAATAAAAGCCAATAAAAAAAGCAAAAATATTGACCTCATAAAAATACTGTTCAGTCATGCAACCTTACAACATTCATTTGTCTATCACATCCCTGTCTTTTAGCAAAGGATGGCCTCATATGCATTTACAGATATCTACTGACCTAACTTCCCTCTTATAGTGTGGATCTCTGTCATCCATTGCATGGCACAGTGCATATAGCCTACCAGCAATCCCTAAACCCCCAAAATCTCCCACACATCCAAAGACACATCCTTTCCCCTTTGAAGTCATCCCTACCCCATGATGTTACAATCACTCCTAGAGGAGAAGACCCAAGAAAGGGAATTTAGACTGGAATGAGACAAAGCCATTCTCATCTTTCTAAATGATAATGAGTGGAGGAAACACACTCTTCCTGCCACCATCTGACCGTGCCTCATTCTGTTATCAAAACCTCTTTTTATCCCACTTATTCTTTTCTTATTCAATTAAATCAAAATGAGCATGAAGAGAATCTCCGCAAGTGAGGAATTCTGCTTTCTAGACATCCTTCAAACATTCAGCTGAAATGGCCGAATCCTAACCAAGACAATGGCATGGATGGGGAAGCATTTTTGGTTTAGAGACTCATATTTAATGAGGATGGGGGATATGACAATGGTTTGTGTGGTTAGCGGAAAAGAGGGTTTGTGGGGGTGGGAATGAGGTTTGAGCACGAGCCATGCCAAGATTCCTGTTTAGCAAACATCATTTGCATAGGACTAATACGAACCGAGTTGTGAGTCATGGTAATTTTCATATATTTGCATACAATTAATGCCTTGCCCCATATCCGCAATGATTGTTTCTGATGCAAAAAAGGTAAACAAACACAGAATGAGCGGATGTAAACAGTAGTAAGCACACACAGCAGATGCGTGTACACATGACAGATAGACATGAACCAGCGGGGGTGTTACTGCAACAGTGTTAATTTTTCTCCGAATTTGAATGTATGCCTTTTATTCAACTACACTTTTAAGCTCTGTTAGTTAGCTGTCTAGCTAAACAACATACTGAAGCATCATAAGTGTAAAGTCCATTTCAAACAGTTGCCAGCGAAATTATTATGCCTTGTTTTGGCCAAAAACAAAGGCGTCATGGTATATACCCAAAATCTCTATACATACAGTACAAAACAATGAAGTTTCAAGCTGAAATTAACACTAGTGGGTAGCAAAACACCAACAACTTTATTCCTTTTCACACTGTGAAGTTTATAATTGCATGATTTGTAAACTAACACATTTTGAGATTTGCATCATACAACCAATTCCATATGTATGGATTTTCTGACATAGTAAACTTGCTCGATAGCACACCTGGTACAACATTGCACTTGTGATGTGTTACAACAAAAGTGACTTGCAGAAGAAAACTAAAATGGCATGGTTGCTTCAACGATGCATTTTTACCAAGGTTGCTTTTGTTAACACTATCAGTTCGGTTTAGAGTAGGGTTTATTGTAGGTGGTACGGTATTTTCAAACAAGAAAAAAAACGCTTTTAGCACCACCTTCTGGACATTTCACTTTGAAAGTGTTGCAAAAGGTGCAAGAAGCAACATAAAATAATTTTGCAAAAATGACGTCAAAAGCATGATTTTCCAATGAAAATCAACAACACAAGCTTGTTTCTGCAAAGATATTCAGCATGCTTTCTATAAAAAAAACGTCTGATGTGTTTACGTTTCGCGTGGCGTGAGAATGTGGAAAAAGCTATGCTAAATTTGATCTGAGCGGTCAGACTGAAACAGATTTCCAGGAATGCGATTTGAATGGGATTCCAAACCACATATGAATGAAGCTTGAAAAGGATTTGCAAAAATCGGATTTCATATAGTTCATATTGTTCAGTCTGAATGAGGCTATATATTCCTTGTGGATAAGGAAATCCCAGAAGGCACTGCAGCAAAACTGAAATTTTGTGTGAAAATGTTAATTTCTAAATATATTTTTAGTGTTAAAAAATATTAATTTATATTAAAAAAACAGTAGTTCATGTATTACTTGAGTGATTTGTATTTTTACTGTTATTAATATACCAAGACATTAACCAACATAGACTCATTGGAAATACGTGCCTCTATATACATTTCGGCAAAACTGAAAAAGCGTACCTATATACAGGTATATGAATCACTGCAGTTTCCAGATGAAATGAACACTAGAGGCAGTAAAACTCTGACAACTTTTATTCCTTTTCACACAAAGTATGATTTAGTCGTACAGAGTTTTGATTAATAAAGCCTAATTTTCACACAATTACTTGCAGAATATTATGTTACGACTTCAAAACGATTTGAAAACTGATACTTCTGAACGTTGTCGTCACATACAGCTTCATATGCATGAGTTTTTTTAATTCGGTAGGTTTGCTCGGAAGCTCACGCGATACAGCATTGCACATGAGTGATGAAGGGCTCCGGTACGAATCCCATGAAACTACGGTTCGACAAAACAACTCAAATCCGCATAATGAAGTTAAAATAGCACGGCTGCATCAACAAATGTGTTTTTATATCACTTTTTCATTTGTTAACACTATCGGGTAGGTTTAGGTTTGGGTTTGGTGTAGGGGATATTTCCAACATGATAGAGCATTAACCTTTAGCTACACTCCCCGGATATTTGAATTCTGAACAGCCGCAATACGTACCTCAAGCAGCGTAATAAAAACGCAGCAGTACATGCCTGTACAAATGTAAAAAAAAAAGTGCCATGGACACATACTGAACGTGTGTTGTAGCACCACTCTCTGGACATTTCACTTTGAAACTTCCGCGAAACGTGCAATAAGGTACGTAATTACGGTGTTGCAGAAATGTATATAGAGGCGTGTATTTTCATGAGCTTGGGATGACATTAATGTAGTAACATGCTGCTAACATCAAACCAGAACGTTAGTTGGGGCTTTTGTGCAGTTTTATTTTTGTGGCACACATTCCAGATTAGTCAATTATGAGATTCCATAATGGTTTTTACTCAGTCTTAGAGGGTAGATGTCTATATGTACCAGCAGACAACAAAGCACACTACAGATTGGAACAAAGCCTTACGCTGTGTCTGAAATCACAAACTGTTAGAGTACTTCATTTGTGCAACTTTCTTCTCACTGTTTTATGAATACTGTGTATTTGGACGCTCATTCAAAGTGCTGTCTTTCACATACTACAATACTGTACATACTATGTTAACTGAAATGATTACTGGAATTAATGTTTATTGTATTATAGACCTTCTTGGTTCTACCATGCCTGAATTTTACTCTGCAATCTTTCTCCCAGTATGAACAAGAGTTGAACTGTATCATCTGGTCTCAAAATAGTAAGAATGGACTTGCACACATCATATGTGGCCTAAGCATTTCATCCTGCAGATCAATTAGAGCTGGGGTGCAGTAAAAAAAACTCAAATCCATCTCTCTTCTTCAGCACAGTGACCATTGATCTGGAGCGGCCCACTGATTTTCACCAAAATGAGAGAAAAAATATAGATTGATCCAGTGTGGCCTTAATTGGGGCCTCAGTGAAAGTGGAAGCATTTATTGCAGCACAGTTCAGATCGAGAAAGAGAGAGAGAGTTTGGCTCAAGGTTTATAGGAAGTTTGGACAGCAAAGTCCAGAGATTCACATTATTTCTATCTCTTCTCTTTTATCTATTCATCTGTCTATATGGTACAGCTGATCATTATCTCTCTGCGTGGCTTGGTCCCAGCGCTCTCCGTTGTCCTAGACACAAACACAGGAGCCAATTATTGAGGGACATGAGAACCTAATCCTCTTTGATGGTCCATATTGTTGAAGGTTAGTTAACAGATACCAGTATAATTGAATCTGCTATTTGTGTTAGGATTGATGGCGATGAAGATGACTTTAAGATGCAATAGAACAGCTGAAGTATCTTCAAGAAATGAACAGGATTTGTTGCTTGCATTACCATAGAAATCAGCTCCATTCTGCTCCATGAACGTGTAATGTAGAGTAATACTCCTCGCCGGCTCTTGGGGGTTCCATCTGCATTATGGAATGCCTCATTAATCATGCATGCCACCTCGTTTGCATATTCAAATCTATACGGCAAAAATTCCACTGTGAAATAAGCATGGAGAACCCATTTGATATCGCAGGTGAACCAGACCTCACAGATTCCATAATTAGTTGCGTGGGGTGTAGTTGTGGATGTGTGTGTCATGTACATATTAGAGCATTTAAAATGTTTGGTGTAGAAGAATATATCTATTATGGTATGGTTTCAAATGTCTATTTTATTTGATTTAATTTTTTTACTTTATTTAATTTTATTCATATGACAAAACACTCAATTTCTGACCTGGGCATGTCTGAGGTTGAGACTCAGGTTAGTGGGACTGTGATTAATTTTATTTATCTCGTTTTTTTTGTAAAATGGCAGAGAATTTTTTTTTTAGAAATTAAATAAATAAATAACCTTAAATCTGAGACCTGTGGCTGATTATTGGCAGGCATCGCTCTCTTTCTCTCGATCACTTTCTCTCCTTCCTTCTTCGGCAGGGGCAGCGTCTTCTCAAACTTTTAATGGATATTTTAATTAGTTTGCGTTTTAATCTATATCTCATTAGGCAGAGACTCCGTTCACTTCCACTGCAATAGGAGAGGCAGACTGTCTCTTTAAAAATGTTCCTGAACCAGTGACATCAAAACTGCATCTGGGAGCCAAATTCCTTTATTATGAGCTTTTGACCATTTTTTGATCTTAACTTTTCAAATTTGTAATTTCAAATTTTTTTTATTGAATTACAATATATATACACATTTCCACTAACACTCTTTTTTGACCTCAGATTATATTGTGAATATAACCTTATGTCTCATTTTGACAGTAATATAACACCATATTTATGCCGGTTCCAGAAGTTCTGTGTCCTTCACCAACCAATTTCACAGACTGTACAAAAATTCCACACACACACACACACACACACACACACACACTGACATCACCCCACTGAGAAGCAGGTCTAATCACCCCAGATCCTCTCCACTTATCCTATTCCTATCCCTTGCTTTTCCCCCATTTCCTCTGGCATTCATACTGTGCTCACTGTGCACATTTCATTAAACCACAGAACAGCAGGAGAAAGAAATGAGGAATAGACACAAAACACACCTACACAGACTGAGAGAGTGAGAGAGAGGCTGCAGCTATTGGGTTCGTGAAGAATGCTGCATATTGTAAACTCTTAAGTAATCATATCACTGCAAAAGCAATTTACAGTTCATACATATGTAAATGACACAACATTACTGTAATATGACAATGTTTCCTTTTGCTTCTCTGCATCACTGCATGATAAATTAAACATGTACAAAGCGGTGTGCATATTCCTTGGAGAAATACGTACATACATATAATCTATGAAACTTTAAAACGCAAAACGTGTGTGTCAGTAAATGAGAGGCATCATGGGAGATGCTGATGAATGTACTGACCCTGATGATGTGGGACTCAAGACACATACATATAATTAGTCCTGTGTCTCACTAATGCACACAATTATGGCGATATTTAAAGGTCAAAATGACCTCAAATGACCTCAAAAAGCGATGAGAGAGCGCAAAACTGAGAACATTAGTGTAATGATAATGTATATTCAGATCTCCCAGTCATTGTTTCATCTGACTTTTGTCACCCGCTTCACTTTTGGCTTTCTTTCAGGAGGGTTCACAGTCAGCAGTCAGAGTCTCTTCCATTGATTCAGGCTTTAACCTAGTTAACACACACACACACACACACACATACACACACACACCCAAACCATTACAGTACTGTGTTGTTTTGATACATAACACGTCCTGTGTCTCCCTGAGCTTCCTATAGACTGGGTTATGGAGTCCTAGCAGATATCGAACGCTAAACAAGGAGATGAATATTCAATCTATGGGAGGAAAAACTCACTTTATTCTGGTGTCTCATAGGAATGTTTTGTGCGCCTTGTGATTGAAACTTGTCATTCAGCAGACAAATAATTTGAGGTGGCTAACAGTACCTTTCTTTAAAGGCCCTCAATTTCTGAAATTTGATTTCCACTTGGTTGTTGCTGAAGCTGGCTTCAAAAATTTACTCATGCTCAGGCCATCCAAGATGTAGTTTGTTTCTTCATCAAAACAGATTTGGTGAAATTTAGCAGTACATCACTTGCTCGCCAATGGGCCCTCTGCAGTGAATGGGTGCCGTCAGAATGAGAGTCCAAACAGCTGATAAAAACATCACAATAATCCACACTACTCCAGTCCAACAATTAACGTCTTGTGAAGTGAGGAGCTGTCTCTTTGTAAGAAACAAATCCATCATGAAGGGATTTTATCTTTAAATCATTGCTCTGGTCAAAATATGAGTCCATAATCCATAATCATGTTTTCTCCGGTGAAAAAATCCAGCCCGATGTTATCCTCTCCCATCAAAATCCACGACATGCTGAGTTTAGAACTGTTTTTGCTTGTAAATGGTACTTGATCTATGCATATTTCTCTCCTAATTCAGATGAGACATCTTTTTCACCAGAGAAAGCATTATTATGAATAAATACAGTAAAAATCAATGAAGTCCAAAGCTGTTTTGTACCAAATTAACTTTCATTATATGGGAGAAAGCAGTCGAAATATTCTTAAATATTTTATTTTGTATCACACAGAAGAATGTCAGTGAGAAAATGACAGAAACGGTCTCTTTAAGAGCTGAATGGCATAACTGACCTTTTAAAATCTTTATTAACTCGTATAAAATAACATTATCAAATTTAAGCCACTCCTCTTTTTTCAAAATCATCAAATCATTTTTCAAATGCCACAAAACTATAACAATACTGTATTTTCCAGAATATACAGTAAGTCTTCTTTTTTTAATCTTAAATTTGGTTACTTAGATTAAGCAACTTACATGTATATAGTGCAATTAATGATTTGTGCTAAAAATGTATTATAGTACATTTCAAGTTTTGCTTTAAATTAATTTTGTTCAGGCTTAGCATTTATAACAAATGTTGTTTATAAAGAATACTACTGCAAAATGTATGTTTGTGTGTGGAGTGAGAGGAATTAAACTATTTTTATTGTGTTTATAATGTTTGTAATAGTTTTGTTTTATTTACTGTATTTGACTAAATTCTCAATG
The DNA here is from genome assembly GCA_021397915.2 of Tor tambroides. Lineage (NCBI taxonomy): Eukaryota > Metazoa > Chordata > Actinopteri > Cypriniformes > Cyprinidae > Tor > Tor tambroides. Next base: position 52,840 of record JAFVLL020007896.1, on the reverse strand, counting down.
TATTTGACATTATTTCTGAATGTAAAAATAAAATGTGACTTATACACCACTGTGATTTATTTGTTTTGTTTTTTCCCCTCTCAATAATGCAGTTCTGACACAGTGCAAACAAGTCAAGTGCAACTTAATTCCCCAGAAAATACAGTATATTTCTGTAATATAACTGACTACATTACTGGGTAAACCACCCTCAAACAAACAAGGATTACTAGGTAGTTCTTGCTAAAGCAACCATCACTATTTTGAGTGCTCAAGAACCCCATAAACATAAGCTTTAAACTTTGGTGCTATGTCTTTGTACTCTGCGGATATGAATATGTTAAATTGTGTGGGCAAGTATGCTTTTTCTAAGCAATTGGACTCTACAGGTAGACTCTTGATGTCAGTCAGTAAGAAACTCCATAGCAATTACTCAGAGCAACTGCATATCAACATGCTAAACACTACTTTGAACACCTTAGCAACCACATAGCAACCACCCACAACACCCAAGCATTATGAAACCAAGTTTTTCATAAACACACTCAACTTTTAACACCTGCTGTGTTGGTGAAAAAAGTGGTTATAGTAAATCCAGTTCACAGAATTCTTTTGAACGTATGTTTAGAAAATGTGTTTAACCTGCTCATTGTCATAACCAGCAGCCTACCAATGTCTACTAGACTATTTAGGATTCAACACACAATTCAGAGTAGCATTTGCTGTTGGAAAAATAATCTAATATACACTAAGTGCATTGTGCTAAACTCAGCCAAGAGTCAAAAGCCTCTGCACCCATTTCAGCACAATATAGCAACTACAAGACCTCCATACTCCTCCTGCCTCAAGGTTACAGCTTAAAAATGTTCCTGATCCAATTAAAAATGGATTAGCCTTGGCGAAGGAGTGTATCAGAGAGTGTGTTATCAGGTCCAGTGTTCTGAGGCAGGTGTGCCAGGTGTAGTACTGCTATCATAGACCAACTCATAGCATGTGTCCTTGAAAACCGTTATCGGTGTAAATATCCACAATACATGAGTCAAGCTCATAAGAAGGGCTCCTCTTCATAATATTGAAGAGGTTATCATCAGCCTATCACCAAAATATTGACTTTTTATTTAAATTAGGCCTACATGCAAATAAGTAAACTGATTAACCCTCAAACGTTTTTGCAGTCAAATTTATTCATTCATAAAATTATAACTATATTATACTTAAACAAATCAAATTTAAAATAAAATGTAATTATTTTATATGATTGTTTCAATAATTATTCTCTCTCTCTCTCTCTCTCTCTCTATATGTATATGTGTGTGTGATAATATTATTAATATGATTTTTTCTGTTTTTGAAATAAGTCTCTAATTTTTTTTATTAAAACCTATTTAATACATTTTTTGGGTAAAAGAGATTCTGAATTCACATTGATCACATTGTTTTGGTAAATAAAAACTGTTTTTATGAAAGAAACCTTCTGTAAACATGGAGTTGGTAAAATGAAATATCACCAGGTCATTTCATTCAATGACTCCTGTTCACCCTGCACTTTTCTAAAATTGACACCTGCTTTGAAATAACTCAGACTTCCCTATAGGTGCCAAATGATACTTGAAAAGAAGTTTTATGATGATGCAGCACATCATACAGCCAGGTTTATGGCAAAAAACCGAAAGGAGACAAATGCTTCTGTTTCTGAGGCAGCACATCGCTGAATGGGAATCAATTGGGACGAATAAATCACACAGAAGGGAGAGAGAGACAGGTCCAGCCGGGAACAGAGAGAATGATTTAAAAACACTAACCTGATCCGACTGCTTCCACACAGGGCAATGCATGAAGAGAGGGAAGAGAAAAAGAAAGAGAGAGGGATCAAAAGCATGTTGTAAACACATACCTGACATTCAACACACGAACATGCAATCTGTGTTGATTGTGGCATTAAATTAGCTACGGCCTGGAAACATCTCAAGAATCCTAAAACATCTTTACATGATGACTTTAGGTAACCTCAGACAATCCATGCACGATAACAACGACAACCCCCTCTTTTCACATCCATTGCATCTGTTACAGAGTAATTTGTATCAGCGTGTGATTAACTTGCTGCTGTTGTCTGCTAAGAGGTGTCCTCTTGCAAAACTACAAGAAAAGAGCATGTGAGGATACCGTGATGAAATATAATAATAGGTTTTTGTCATGACCCACAGTAGATATGATGGCATCCTGGGGCGAGACACACACAAAAACACAATCTCATGTTTATCAACTGCAGAATAAATCCCAGAATGCTTTAAAGAGGGGTACGGGACAAAGCACTGAAACGCAATTGGATGAGAGTGTCCCTTGAGCAATGAAACTCTAACCTTTTCATTATGGTGATATATCTGGCATGAGGCCCCGCTAGTGTTGTCAGGGTAACCCCGTGATGAACCTTGACAAAGTCCCTGAGATGCAGAATGAGACGGCTGCAAGCCGGGCCCTGCCCAGCACTCAACACATATACTGTACCACATCATGTTATAAGCAGCTGGATCACACATACGTGTGGTGCAACCAGCATTTATTAAAAAAAAAAAAAAAAAAAAAAAAGGAAATTATAACACTGAGATCCTCATGACTGTATATTAAGTCAATAAATGTATATAAAAGTATATGATTTTTTTTCTTTTTATGACAAGTAAAGGTTAGTTCAGGTAGCAATGTCAAATGGTGCAACTACCAAAAAGTAATAATATTTTAAATTAATAATTCATAATATTTGTGAAAACACTTGTTGACATATGCACACAAATGTGAGAGACTGGAAACGCAAACTAATATGAGGAAAGTCTTGCTTTTCAGAGCATTCCAAAGTTCAAGTT
>JAFVLL020007896.1:22500-45000 GCA_021397915.2 Tor tambroides | reverse complement strand
TTTTTTGAATATCTAGTTGCAAATATTCTTCTTTATGAAAAAGCTTTCTTAAATTCTCTTAAACTCTGTTGAGAATATCAAGACCAGCAGATCAGGAAAAATAATAATAATAACCTTGTTGTGATCTAGGCACAGGTTCTTAAAGTTTAAAGCCCTTGCCTGTCTCCGCAATACCTTTGTTTGTGAGATCAAGAGGGCAGATCGATTTCTCCCTTCAATAAAAATGTACTCAGAGGTGCTGTAATCTTGACAGACCTGTGGGCTACTGAGGGTTTGCAGGGTAGCAGGCCAGCATTAGGGCTTAGAAGTCTTTAGTGAGAACACGCCATCAAAACCACAGCTTTTACTCTGACTTTTTAGGACGCTTAAAGGAAAACTGCTTAACTAGTTAATGCTGTGATGGTGGAGGACAAAGCCGAACTTTATGGGTTCCAGCAAGACAAAATCTGGTAACAACTTTATGCAAACACTGTATTATTTATTTAGATTCCTGAAGCCATAATTTATGAATCATTTTGCATAATTACACATGGGAATGTAATAGATACATGACTTATTGACAAACTCAGGCATCCTGCCTCTGGGACAGATTGACTGAATCTGCTTTATCTATATTACAGAAGGACGCTCCAGTCAAAAACTTTGCCGAGGGAACATTATCAAGGACGGCACAATAAACCTAAAAGTATTTGCATCTCACAATCGACCAAAGAACTGACGTAATACTCTATGCACTAAAGCAAACAAAACAAGTATATAGAATTAATGAAATCTCAACACTCTAGAAGGTATGTCAAAGAGAGAGAGTCACAAAGAATCGCCAGTCCTGCTGCTGCAAGTGAGTGTCATTGCATTAGCCATTCAAGACCAGTGTAAACATGGCGGGTCATCTGGGAGTCCGGCTGGATCAATATAGCAGCACTGCTCTAAGCTCTGCCTTCTGAAGGTACTGGACATACAGCCATAGATGAGACTCCTCACCTTCACTTAAACATCCTGTGCATCACTACACACTCTTCCTGTACTCTGCATGGAAATGAGACACTTGCTCCCAAAATTAATCTGGACCAGCTTATTATTAGTAGTAGTACAGTACATGGATTCATTCAGAATTACTGACCCTTAACTAACTGGTTTGCTTTATCCAGCCGAGAAATAGTTTGCGTAGACTATCAACTGGCCATACAGCGATTATGAGAAAGCTTGTGTTTTAAAGCAAAAAACACACTGAATAATTCACTGAAAACACTTTTTATTTATTTGTTTATTTTAAATTCCGCCTACCAAGGTTACAGGTGCTTGAATATGGAAGGCAGACAGGGCCAAAACTCTTTAAATTGAACGCATGAAATTTGACCGTAAACACGCACTATTTGTCCATGTTAATGCGACAACACACACAGTAGCCAATGAAACTGCTGTACTTGAGACTATATTTGCATATGGGATGCGAGGGTATATATGCATACAAATATCAGACCTCATGTTTATTCATCAAGAATGCCGTAAGGGTACACTGATATGCACGTATGCAAACCTCAGACGTTATATTTGTTCATGAGGGATAATGCATTGCTACGTTGTGTGTGATGTCAGTCATGCGTCATGATTTGTCATATCCTTTTTAGTTGTTTAATATACACTGTAACATTTAATTTTCTACACTTAATTTACAATTATTTTACTGTAGCACAGTAGATATTAGTAAAGCAATGCCACAATAAACTAAAGAAAGGATTAAAATGCAGTTAAATCTACACTATAAAAAATGTCTGATTTTAAAGGCAAAAAACTGTAAAAATTCTAAAAACTTATTAACTGGTTAACAGTAAGTTCCCCTACTATATCTGATGAAAAACTGCATTGGACATTACATGTAATTTTATGGTAATATACAGTTTTTGTTTACAGTGAAAAAACGTAAATTGACATTCCCAGAATTCTTTGCGTTACATTTCACATTTGATGTTTTTTCGTTTCGATCTTTTTCTACACATTCAAAATAAATGTGTTCAAAATTGCTGCGTTAACGAGGACAAACAGTGCATACTGACACAGTCAAACTTCACGCGTTCCATTTAAAGGGTTTTGGCTTTGTCTGCTTTCCATACTTGTGCGGCACCACTGTGGATGCTCAGTGTGATAAACTCCTGACTTCCAAGATCATCTAACTGTATAACGTAAATTACATTAATGATGCAATTTCACATGCTTCAGTAATTTATTTGCGTTTATTTTGGATGTGTTAACACTTTTTTTTATACAAATTGAGTATTTAAAAATAGTTTGCTGTGGCAAACTAAACAGACAAGGCTCAGATCGCACATGTACAAAGAGTAATCTTTTAACCCATCAACAGGTGAATTATGAGCATTCGCATTGAGTGAGGACAAACTCAATCATCCACTAGTCCATGCTCACATGAACGCACACCAGGCTACGTCCATATAAACTCACACAGCATACCAAAACCTCAGAAGATAGCAACATGAATAAAACATCCGTCTAGAGCACATGTAAACACACAAAGACTATCTCACTCTAACACAAACAGACTCTACATTACACTAGTTCAAGCTCACAGATTCACATATAAAAATCCACATGCATAAACACACATTCCCGCACAAACACTGTCATTTTATGTACAGAAAATGCATTTTCAATTGCTCACACTATTCCCCGTGCCCTTCAGAATGAGAAGATAGTCATGTTGTACAAGCGTTGAGGAAATGGATTTGTTAGCATAGCTCTAACCTTCTATCCCAACACCCATATTTGCTGCGATATATTCCTCCTCCCATCGGCCTCCCTGCTGAGATCTCCGCATCAGGCAAAGACAATCAGAGAGAAGGACTGAGGCCTGTACGGCTACACTCCAACTTAAGAAATATACAAGACTAACATGACATCTCTCCTCTCTTGTTGCTTTTGAGAGAAAGAGATGTGCTAAATTGCTTACTGAATTCGGTAGGAAGGATTGTTGTTTCACTTAAGACAATCGTATCAGACAAAAGATGATAATTACAGAAGAAAAATACAAATCAATGCACCTGTTAGCAAATGTACGTTGCCAAGAGCATATTCAATGTGTGTATTTTCATCTGGAAGACGAAATTTGACAGCTTTTGCAATATGAGTATTCCCTGTTGGATGTGAGTATGAAATTCAGCAGATGTTTTTTGCAACATTTTGATTTACAATGTATGTAAATCCAAACTTGTTCTGATATTTATTAGATAATAAGCTACAAGACGCCACAGTTACAATCACTGTAACACAAAGCACTGTAACACAAAGATGTAAACATATATAAATAATGTATGTGTGTGTATATATATATATATATATACACACACAGTATCTCACAAAAGTGAGTACACCCTTCACATTTCAGCAACAATTTTAGTATATCTTCTCAAGGGACAATACAGCACAAATTAAACTGGGATATATATTAGAGTAGTCAATGTGCAGCTTGTAGAAATACAAATTTACTGTCCTCTGAAATAACTCAACATATAGCCATTATTGTCCAAATAATGGTCAACAAAAATGAGTACACCCTAATTGAACATGTCAAAACTGTGTCCAAAGTGTCAACATTTTGTAGGGGCACCATTGTTCTCTAGCACTGCCTTAATCCTCCTGGGCATGGAGTTCACCAGAGCTGCACAGTTTGTTGCTAGCATCCTCTTCCACTCCTCCATAATGACATCACGGAGCTGCTGGATGTTAGACACATGGTGCTTCTCCACCTTCCACTTGAGGATGCCCCACATGTGCTCAATAGGGTTCAGGTCTGGAGACATACTTGGCCACTCCATCACCTTCACCTTCAGCTTCATCATCACATCTTGGCGGTGTGTTTGGGGTCGTTATTATGTTGGAAACCTGCCGTTTGGCCCAGTTTCTGAAGGGAGGGCATCATGTTCTGCTTCAGAATGTCACAGTACATGTTGGAATCCATGTTTCCCTCAATGAACCGCAGCTCCTCAGTACCAGCAGCACTCATGCAGCCCCAGACCATGATGCTACCACCACCATGCTTGACTGTAGGCAAGACACAATTTTCTTGGTACTCCTCACCAGGGTGTCGCCACACATGCTGGACACCATCTGAGCCAAACAAGTTTATCTGAGTCTCATCAGACCACAGGACATGGTTCTAGTAATTCATGCTCTTGGACAGGTTGTCTTCAGCAAACTGTTTGCAGGCTTTTTTGTGAGCCAGCTTCAGAAGGGGCTTCACTCTGTGATGACAGCCATGCAAACTGACTTGTTGCAGTGCGCGGCGTATGGTCTGAGCACTGACAAGCTGACCTTCCACTTCTGCAACCTCTTCCACTGTACACCTTAGGGTGTACTCACTTTTGTTGCCAACTTTTTTGAAAATAATGGCCGTATGTTGAGTTATTTTCAGAGGACAGTAAATCTTCACTCCTATACAAGTTGCACATTGACTACTCTAAAATATATATCCAAGTTTCATTTCTATAGTATTGTCCCTTGAGAAGATATACTAAAATGGCTGCTGAAATGTGAGGGGTGTACTCACTTTGTGGGCTACTGTAGGTTAAAATGGCTGCTGAAATGTGAGGGGTGTACTCACTTTTGTGAGATACTGTAGATAGATAGATAGATAGATAGATAGATAGATAGATAGATAGATAAAATTATAATACTAATAATGTAATGAAATAACTTAAAACAACTATTATTATTATTATTATTATTACAATTTACTCAAATTAAAAGGCATTTTCTAAAGACCTTTCACATTATTTAGGGCATTATTTTACCTGCATTTTTAAAATAAAAACATATTTGAAAATTTATGAAAACTAAATATTAAATATGTAAAAAAAAAAAAACATTTTTACACCTAAAGTTAATAAACGCAATTTTATTTTAATAAATTCAATTTATAATTTTACTTTTTAAAAAAAAATGTATAATCAATTTTTCAAAAATAAATAAATAAATAAATAAATAAATAAAGAGTTTTAAAAAACTCAATACTTAGTGTTTGTTTGTAGATGTAGTTTGTTTAAAATGCACTGAGCACATTGTTTTTTTTTTGTTTGTTTGTTGTTTTGCACTTTGTAATTTGAATCAAATTCAATTTTGAAGCAAATGAATTTACAGTATTGAGGTTTTTTTGTTTGTTTTTTTGTTTTGTTTTTTGGACGAATTTATTAACGACTTCAATTCATGTTACATGTGGGCTGAAGAGAGTGCAAGATCCTCCTTTTTCTTTTCTTTTTTTAATATTTATAATACTCAGATTGAACTCAATACAGGCATACGTTTGAATTAAATAATGTGGGCATTAATATGTCTCTAAACGAATACCTTAATTTATCTAAGCCTTCTTCACTATAAACACATATCAGCTCTCTCTCACCTGAGAATTGCAATAAATCCATCCACACAGGAGTATGTTAACGAGTTGTTTGTATATCTGTCTGTGTGTGTGTGTGTGTGTGTGTGTGTGTGTGTGTGTGTGTGTGTGAAGCTGTGCTGCGAGTCAGGCTTAACCCTCACTGCAGAGTCATCCATCTTATCTTCTGTCAAATGGCCCCTGAGCCCTTGACGTGCGCATGCGTGCTAAACACGCCAAACACACTCAAAGCACACAAACACACACATACACATACACACTGATTACACATGTAGATCGCCTATGTTCACTAGAGTTTGGAGTTTGGACTCTCGGAATGTCCTGTTCATACAGTAGCCTACACGAGTGACTCAAATATTGCCTGTGTAAATGAATACCTGAAACCAAGCTCCTTTTCAATTCTCGTGATCACTGTGAATAACACAGTGACAGGGACAAAATATAAAAGATAAGGCATCTTCCACAGCACTGTAAAAACTTTCCAAAATTAAATTAATGCCCATCAAGTCCCTACTGAATCCATCAAATATTAAATAAACTATGGAAGTAAATACATTTATTTATATACTTTTTGTTTGTTTCTTATTTATTTATTTAGGTTATTGAATGCCGTTATTACACTTATTTATTTATTTATTTATTTATTTATTTACCAGTCTCAATATATAGAGATATTATTCATCCATTCATTCATTCACTTATTTATTGCTAATTGTAATACAATTTTAATGTATTCATTTATCATTCAAACTATTAATAGTATTAATTTTTCATTTTGGTCAGATTTGTTTATTTATTACTTTATTTATTGTACAATATTAATAGCATGTTGTTCTCCTTTTTTGTCATAGAATGTAATTGTTAATCATTATATATATATATATATATATATATATATATATATATATATATTGTTTGTTTGTTATTAAAATTATTGTTAGTATTTATTTATTTATTTTAATTTGTATGTTATGTTATAGAATGTGGATATTACTCGTTTATTTATTTATTTACTTACCAGTATTTATTTATTTACTTACTTACCAGTAGTTATACATAGAGAGATTATTCATTAATTCATTCATTTATGTATGTATTTATTTATTATTATTGGTAATACATTTTTAATGTATTCATTTATTATTAATAGAATTAACCTTTCATTTTGGTCAGATTTGTTTATTTATTATTGTATTTGTTAGTACAATATTAATAGCATTTTTTCTCATTTTGGTCATAGAATGTAATCGTTACTCTTGTTTACAGTCAAAATGTGTGTGAATGTACTGTGTTTAGCCTTTTAAAACGGTAACACTCAAAATTGCATCATGAAAAGGAAAGATGAACTCTTGGTTATCACAACATGACACACAACTCACAGAGAACAACAGCCATGACAATTTCTGTGCCAACAATGCATTAAACAGTAAAAACAATAAACAATGATGCAGTAATTTGCCTTATTTATTCACGTGTGTTGCATACTGGGAAACTGAGTCCATCATCCAACACTACAGAATTCATATTTGTGAAGGGATCAGGGTGGCTCTTCATGTCAAAAGGGTTGAGGACCCCTGCTGTATACAAATGTGTATTCACGTCAGTCAGCTTGTAAGTTAAATATGCCGACTCCATAGGCAGCACTCCTGCAGACAGGAAATATCTCTCTCTCTTTCTCTCAGATGTGACCTAGCCAAGCATGCTTTGAGAGCGCCAGCGCGGCTAACAGCACAACTCCCACACACTCCCTGTGTCATTCTCTCACACCCACAGCACACTCTCTGGCCAGCTCTCACTCGCACTCTCTTTATTTCTCTGCATGGTCATTGGTATTCTCCTCGTCTCATTCATATGTAGGTTCCTCAGTTGTAATTCACAGCACAAAAGCTGCCGACACACAATCACAGGTTTGAGCATGTCTCTTCATCTCTGTTCTCATTCATATTTAGGTGTAATACATGAGTGTGCAGCAATTCATATAAGACAGACAACATTTTGCATATGCTGTCAAACAAATCAAGAGCATATCAGGACGGTGTCATTTATTATACATTGCTATTGCAAGTAACAGCAACCCAAACCCCAACTTTCAATGTAACAGCTTTTAAAGCAACAAATTATTACAGCATTAAACAACCGGATATGGAGAGTCTTTCCACTCTGACTGTGAAACTGCTGTATAAGAATGATATAAACACAGCCAATCAGAGCATACGGTATTTGATGTTTAATGTTTAGTTATGAGGAGCAGGTTTTGGAGACAATGAGATTTTATAGTGGGCGGGGCTACCGCAGAAATACAAAAGCAAACTGGCTAATGTTATTAAATGCAGTGGTTCTCAACCAGGGGACCAGGGCCCAAAACAATCTTCCAGGAGGGCCACAAGAAGTCTTAAAATTATTTAAATATAGTTAAATTAACAGTCTTAAATGAAATGCTTAAAAAAAAACAAACATATTTTTGGGATTATTTTATTACAACGGAAGTACCAGAGCAGAGGCACATATCTAAGCTTGTTTCTGTCATGGGAATGAATGATTGAGTGAATGAATGAATGAATGAATGAATGAATGAATGAACAAACGAACAAATGAATAAAATAATGAATGAATGAATGAATAAGGTAATTGTGACTTTTTCTCTAGACTTTTTTATTCCTTGGTGGAAACAAACAAACAAACTAAACACAACTGTGAGATGTAAACTCAAAATTCAGAATAATAAATTCATCACCCAAAAAATTCTGAATTGTGAAATATAAATTCAGAATTGCGGCATGCAAACTCAGAATTGATACAAACAAAATCTAAATGAATTCTGAATGAATTCTGAGTGTGTTGAGTTTTGTTTCGGAATTGTGAGTTTATATCTCACAATTCTGAATTTTTCTTCTCAGAATTACCCACTTATATCTCACAAATTCTGAGATTTTCTTGCAATTCTGCATTTATATCTCGCAATTCAGATGTTTATTACAAGACTTATTACAAGAAAGTCCAGAAAGTCCAGATTGTGAGATATAAAAATTTGATTTGTGAGGTAAAAAGTCATAATTACTATTTCTTTTTTCTTTCTTTCTTTTTCTTTCTTTCTTTTTTTCTCTTTCTCTTTCTTTCTTTCTTTTTCTTTCTTTCTTTCTTTCTTTCTTTCTTTCTTTCTTTCTTTCTTTCTTTCTTTCATTTGTTTGTTGTATGTGTCAACCACTCAGACAAACCTGCATGCAAATTGGCAGAAACACACAGAGCACTATATTTAAAAACAAAATTATAAAATGGTAAAACTGCTGTAGGCAGCCTCTCCCCCTCATGAATTGTGCTGTATGCAGTCATGTGCTGGAATTGGCCTACATGAGTCTGTAGTGAAGCTCTAGCGCCTCTTATCAACACATACAAATACTCTGATCCCCCGCGGCTTCACGCTCACACACTCCACCACACAATTGGACAGGGTGAAAATTAAACCGGCTGCCACATTCCCAGAAACCAAAGCCACTTTCGCTAGCAACGAGACCGACTGTGAACCAATTAGGCTTCATTAGTCTTTTACTGCTGACTCTCTTTTCAAACACAGGGAGATGGGGAATCGGAGGTGGGGAGATGCTATGAAAACACTAATCCGAAGCTTTTTCTCTAGCTTGATTCTCTTGGCGGTTTCATAGGGTTGTATTGACATGACATATTAGCGGTTAGCATGAACAGGCTCACTAAACTCATTCAGTCAGTCAGATAGTAGGTGCACAGTTCATTCTCCAGTCTCCTGAGAGTCAGATATAGGGAAGGTAATATTGTAGCTAAATGCTCAAACATTCACCAATTCACACAATGGTCAAATGGCTCCCTACATTAAAAAATCTGTTTCATGTTCCTGTACGTAATCTGCAAAATTCATATATAGGGAACAATGGAACTGTAAATATCCATAAAATAACTGCCAAGACAAAAAAATTTTTAACACTAATTGCAATTAAAGACTACATAAAATGGTATTTAACTTCTGCAATATGAGTTAAGAACGTCACGAAAGACGATTTTCTTTTGAGTAAATGATGTTCTTCTTAACATGAAGCAGACTATTTTGCTATGCAAAACACAGAATGTAGCACTATTAAAAAGGCATTAATGTTTAATCAAGAGTTAGATTTATTATTAAAACAAACCAATGACCTGGCAAGTAATATCATTCATTATATTAATGGTAAGTTGCAACTAGCGTAGCATATTACTGTATTAATATAACATACATATTCGTCTTTATCAACAGACATCAGGGGAGCCACTACGGTTTCTAGGCCCCTGAACAGCATATTCACTCGGGCCCCCATGGTCGGGGTAGAAATCACAATTGCGTTCCGAGGGGTGAGGGGTAGAAAAATCGCCTCGGTAGAAAAATTTTGTCAGCAAATTTTGATTTAGATTTAGTCATATTTTAGTCATCTGAATTGTTTTCAGTTTTAGTCGCTTAAATTTCATAAGATTTCTGTTCAGTGCTCTGCATTTAACCCATCCAAGTGCACACACACAGCAGTGAACAACATGCGCGCACACACACCCGGCGCAGTGGGCAGCAAACGCTGCAGCGCCCGGGGAGCAGTTGGGGGTTTGGTGCCTTGCTCAAGGGTCTCACCTCAGTCATGGTATTGAGGGTGGAGAGAGCGCTGGATATTCACTCCCCCCACCTACAATTCCTGCTGGACCTGAGACTCGAACCCACGACCTTCGGGTTACAAGTCCGAGTCTCTATCCATTAGGCCACGACTGCCCCTATTTATTAAGCATTATTAAGCATCTCTAAAATTTCCAAACTCATTATATAGTTTTTATAATTATAAAACTATAATTATATAGTTTTATAAAATTAAATAAAAACACTTCTCATAAAGAACAAAACATGGTCTTCTTTTCAATGAACTACCAATGGTTACATAGGCTAACTGCATTCTTTATAACAACTTGTTTACCATATTCTTCATTCTTTCAAGCAGACATATTTATTTCTATAAATAAATTTAGATTAATCTTTATTAGGGCTACTAAAGTGATTCAGTCAAGAGCAATGAGTGATTTTCTGTCTTTCTTTTGTTGCTTGATTAACATCAATGACTCGGACAATAGCAACTAAATTAGGCTGCTATCCCTTTAAAACCGAATGCACAGATGCAATGGATGCAATACTGATACAAGTTCTCCCTACTGTTTATGCTCACTTAAGATGTAATCGACTGTTTACGTGAATGCTCGTCAAAACGGGCAGTTCGACATCATTTTGTGTGAATTTCTTCATTTATGCGACACAAAAGAGTACTCGTGTGCTGTGTGAGACGCGCTTTCGTTCTGAATTAATCTCTTGCCAAATCGTCCCTCCCTAACATGTTTGTCTCGTTTTTATTTGCTGATGAAAATATCAATAGATTTTCGTCATAGTTTTTGTCATTCAAAATAGTCTCGTTTTCGTCTGTGAAAAAATGTTGTTGATGAAAATTATGACGAAAATTATTCATCAACGACATTAACACTGGTTCCGTGTTCCACGTTCCCCTGACTAGAAATCACATTCCCCCTCTCCAATGATATTCAGTTTGTTTAAATGACTGATCACCCAAAAATGAAAATTCTGTCATCATTACTCGCCCTCATGCTGTTTATAACTCATAAGACTTTTGTTCGTTTTAAAAACACAAATGAAGACATTATAATTAAATCTGAGAGATTTCTGTCTCTCCATTAAAATTCCATTCCACCAAGTTCATAAAGACATTGTAAAAGCACTCCATACAAATTGAGTGCTTTAATCCAAGTCTTCTGAAAAGACACAATGGCACTGATGATTCCTTGAAGAACTTTTAACATTAATAGAACCTTTCCATTGAACAAAATGTTCTTTATAGTTCTGGCATGAAACTCTAGATGGCGCAGTCCGATAGGTCAAACTCAATCTGACATAATGACATCATTATCACATGGCGCAGCTGTTGGTACTTTTTGTAACAGCAGACAATGAGCTTACTGCTCAACATTCAAATACTTGGCTAGTGCTTGCTGTAGCAGTTGCAGCGCGCTTCAGAAACCCCCCATCTTCCCCAGCTCCACCTGAATAGATCTGCTATGGAATGATTCATGTATGCTATAGGGGTTTTTCATATATGTTATATCTGCTGCAGCAGTATTTCTTACATGTTCACAGCAGCATGTTGTGGATGTACTGGCAGTAGCAAGTCTCGGTACTTACTCTACTGCAGCAGCAGCATAGCAGATCTATTCCACCAAGACCAAACAAATTAACATTGTCATGTACATTACCATGCCAATCCCTCTTAGAGTTGTCATGACAGAACTTCTTCTAAGAACTGTTCACTGAAAAGTTCTTTGAGAAAGCCTAAATAGTTCTTCTATGGCATCTCTGTGAAACCTCCCTTTTGGAACCTCTATTTCTGATGAACAGATCAGAATTTTATTCACATATAAACAATGATCAGTGTAAATATAGAGCAAATGAAAAACGGCAGTCAGAAGCTCGACTGTGCTTGCTTGACGTGCAAAAACAAACCTTACGCATAAACTCAAATGTGCTTGTGACACATGAGAAAAAAGCTCATTAGTTCTTGCACGTCAGGGAGGTACGATTATGACAGAATGATGACAGAATTCTCATTTTTGGATGAACTATCCCTTTAATTGTCATCCCGGCATCAATGAGCACGTCATTTCGTAAGTCTAGGGGGAAGTGTATTACTATCCCATTATGTTGTTCTGTGCTGCGGATCAGTGACAAACTGCGCTTCACTTTATTTATGGGATGACTCAAGTACTCTCTGTGGCAATGACCTCTGCCCATTTCCTCTTGATTGGTAGTGACCCTGACAAACAGAGGAGTTCCTCATGGGAAAGGATTGTGCTTCTCTTGTTATGCTCTCCATTTCATTTTTCAGTCTTGTCTGACCCTTTTCTGACTATTTCCTGTTTCTCATAGATTGATAGATTGCTTTAGTGATATCGAACAGTGAGACAACAGTAATATCATTGTGGCTCACTCTTGGATATCACAGATAAACATGCCACACACACACACACACACACACATATTCACACAGATGAGGTGTGATAGCACCAGGGTCTTTGGGGAAACGTCTGTAGGCAGCATGATGTATGACCAGCCCTCCACCTGGGACAAATATTTCTACAGGACCCCAGAGAGGAGCAACCAATCATGAACCAGCACACCTCAACACCTGAATGGTGTTTTTTTTTATACTTTCATCTTTTTTGTCTTTTTTTTCCATTTTATTCATGTTTATATTGTTGTTTTTTTTGTATTTGGAGTTACACCACATAACATTGTACACTCCCAACTAACCTTGCCTTGTCATAACAATGTCAAATGATATTCAGAATCATTTTAATAATTGAATAATTTTAATTCAAATAAAAAAAAAGCTCATCATAGAAGTCAAGTAATTATATGTATGAATTGCATTAAGTATTTTTGAACAAATATCGGACAAGAAATGAGTGTCATTGACCCATTTATTCATTGCTTGAGGAAGATTTTCTTCAGACTTGTTTTTATTAATATGTCCTTTGCTGTAAATTCTGGTTATTATGTACTATATAATTGAGTATTGATGATTGGCTTGGCAAATCCCTTGTGCCCAGTAAACGAACAGATTTTGCGTAATGAATACAGATCGAGAACACTTTGGCGCAAAAATTGTAAACAGCTCTGGAAGTAAATAAGGTTTATTTAAATTAATTATCCATCTATGCTAACAAACACTGCATATTCATCATTTCAAAAGCGTTTCAGCCTCCCCATGCACAGCAGTATCATTTTCCGCACCATTAAACCTCGAGATGAATTGACACTTTTGTCCGTCTCCAAATTGTTTCCCATCTGTCTTGTCAACAAATGTTAACAGGAAGGTTCCATTTGGGACTCCAGTGCAGTCGTGTCCATACAACAGCAGGGCACAAAATAATGTGACGCGCAAGGTTAGAGTTCAGTTCTGTGTGATTCTGATAATTGACACTATAGAGGGTTCAATCAGTATGACTGGCTGAGTTTACAGACTGAAATGCGCTTTTCCGACTGTAATTGTCTTGTACCCGTGACCCCTTCAGGCCTGAAATCCACATTCAGGTAACAAAGCACCAGAGCCGCAGGGAGAAAAGAATAGAAATGTCACAACAATAAGAAAATATGTCGTGTTGTGTTACATCAAGATATGTTATGGCAGTTGAATAAATGGTTGGAGGTTTTGGTAATATAGTCAAAGATGGATTAAGGTCCTACCGGGCCCCCGGGTACCAGACTCTTTGGCGACCCTCTATTATTATCCCAACAAAATTAAAATAAGTTTAAATAATAAGAACTTTTATTCATGACTTTACATTCCACAATTTATAAGCTTTTTATACATACATTACATTTTGCAAAATCTGAAAGCTGAATTTTTTTAGCAGTCATTGTCTTCAGTTGAATGCTATAGTGTATAATGTTAGCTTTTTATTTCAGATAAATGCTGATCGTTGGATCTTTCTATTCATCAAAGAATCCTGAAAAAAAAAAGTGCTCAAATGTTTTAAATATTGATAATAATAATAATAATAATAATAATAATAATAAATGTTTCTTGAACAGCAAATAAGCATTTCAGAATGATTTAATGTGAAATTAGAAAATTTAGCTTTGATCACAACAATCAATTACATTGTAAAATGTACTTTGGATCAAATAAATGCAGGCTTGGTGAGCAGAAGACACTTCTTTAAAAAACATTAAAAATCTTACAGTTCAAAAACTTTTGACTGGTAGTTTATAATACAATCATTTTAAACATTATGCATGTCTTTACTGTCAATTTTGATAAATTTAATGCATCCTTGCTGAATAAAAGTTTTGATTTCTTTCATTAAAAAATAAATAAATAAAAATTTAAAAATTAACTTACTGACTCCAAAATTTTGAATGTTAGTATAAGAGAGAAATATTGTCACTGTTAAAATGTTGAAAATACTAATTTTTCATAATGTAGACAAAGCAGAAATAATTCCTCTGTTTTCTACATTTAACTGAATCATTAAAAAAAAAAAAAAAAAAAAGATCATAAAGTTTTAAAGACACATGAGAAACATAAATGTCAATCAGACATTTGGCTGGTAACATAAGTAATGATCTGACAACTGTTTTATATAAATCATGGTGCAGGAGAAAAGTGAAAACTTCTCTTTATCAAATCATGCTGTATATATATCACGCTGTCCAGTCGCACAGTTCTAATCACCAATCAAAATATGCCCTCAGGATTCATGAGAAAATCTATCAATCACACTTTCCAAACAACAGAATGATCAGATTATCATTCTATTTCTCTGAGCGAACTTTAAGTGCTCGCCACATGAGGGGCTGCAAACAGGACACTAGCCAGTAACGGCTCCACACACAAACAAAACACTCAGCCATTACACCCGCATTGACTATTCATAATTCATTATAATCCTCATTGAAAATTACAATTGTGTTATAAAATATGCAACAAAGAGGAGTGACACAAACGGCGAGTGCGTGAGAGATGGAGAGTGAGAAAGAAAGGGAGAGAGTGAGAAAGAGATGAGGCAAAGCTATGCATAATATTTAGTGTATCAAGTACAGGCTGTGGGAGATGAATAAATTATGATGAATCCTTTAACGCAATCACACTGACTGTGTTCGGAAGCCTCAGTGTGAGTATTACTCCATTGGGAGAAAAGCAAAAATTATATATTCATGTCAGGATCTTCACCATTGTCAGCAGTAACATTTTTTAGAAGTGTGACAGTTTTAGTGACAGTTTTCAAAATAGTACAGATCCAGCAACAAGCTACTTTTTTCCAGCAAGTATTGATGTAGCTTGACAAAATGCTACTACTTACTTTATTTGGTTGTTGCTGTCACATTGTTTGCACATACAGCATAATTAAACGCACTCTAACCCAGGAGCAGGTCAAAATAAAAAAATAAAAAATAAAATAAAATACTTTAATGTCTGTCCTTCATACTGCACAGTAAAATAAATAAATAAATAGTAAACAAAAAAATGGCAGTTGTGATTGCAAAAATTGTAAAAAAAATTATGTTAGCAACATTTTAGGTTTTACAGATTTAACAAAAATTTACAGTAATAAAATGTATTTCATTAACTGATATAATGTTAATATACCAACCTATTGAAGTACTAATATCTGTTTTGTACCTCTATAATACACTGGCAACCACCAAAAACAGGTGGTGATTAGAAAATCACATGATGAATCAAAGCCCATCACAAACAGCTTTTCCACAAGCTGAGGAGGGAAATATTAATATTTAAAAGGTGAACAGTGTCATTCACACAAATACTAAACACCATCATTGTAACACACTGATGATGCAATAACTAACAAAATAATGCTATAAACATTAATTTAACAACATTACATGTAAGATAATACCATAACATACACAACAGTAAAAACTGTTCAACAAGTTCAACTAACTTGTTCCACTTCCTAAAAAATGTAAATATAACAGTATTTTACCGTAAAACTACATTTAATAGATCTATTACAATTATTCATCGAATACAGTACAGAAACTTACTGTTAACCAATTGACAAGTTTTTACCGTAGCATTTTCACAGTCTTTTAAAATCACAATTACCAAGGATTTTTTTCATTCGGCTGGTTCATATAAATGAACCTTTTCCAAAATAATTCACTGTCTTTTTGTTAGGAAAGGTGCCAAAAAAACAAAACATTAAAGCAAAAAACAAAGCAAAGCAAGACAAAACAAAACAAAACAAAAAAGCAAACCAAAACACAACAAAACAAAACATAAACCAGAACAAAAAGCAAACCAAAACAAAACAAAACATAAACAAGAACAAAAAGCAAACCAAAACAAAACAAAACACAACAAAACAAAACATAAACAAGAACAAAAAGCAAACCAAAACAAAACACGAAAAAAAAACACACAAAAAAAAACATACAAAAAAAACAACAACAACAACTAAATACATAAATAAATAATCAGGGTACTGCAGCATAACTATCTCAAATTAGCTTGAAGCTTGTGACGCTACAGGTTCAAAAGTAGCTTCACCATCATCTTTAATATAGATTCACGCTACATCCACCGGCATGAGCTCATTTAATGAAGGAGAATGTGCTTCTAAACCTGTCCACATGTCAGAGGTGGAAAGTCAATAAGCCGGTGTGTTTGCGTATTCCTTGGCTGCATATGTTCCAGGTTGGGTTGTTAAATGTGAGAGGTGTGTGCTGCTAAAAACTGGCCACCTGTGCGACATTCATTAGGTTCCCTCCCTCTATGGCAGCCGACCCAGAGTTCCCATCTGGAGACAGTGTTTATGCCGTCCCACCCCGCCAGATTCCAGACAGAACCTCTCACACACTTTTGCACAACACACACCTACACTTAATTACCGATCTGCATGCTACACACATGCAATTAATTCACTGTCAATTTCAATGAGTCACATACTGTAGGTGTGTGCCTCAAAAAACTGGAACTATTGACTTTGACCGTCTAATCACAGGTGACCGAATGGCTACCGAAAGCCTCATATCCCAGCATTCTGTTCAGCTCTCCTGCTGTGAAAATAGCACAGCTGTATTTGTATTGCATTCAGTGTCCTGTATTTGTACAGGTCTCCGTTTCATTAGCCTCGGTCTTATTGACTCTTTTAAAGGGCAGCCGTGGAAACATAATGAAGTTTCACAGGCATTTAACTTAACGTGGGATTTGTTACTAGGGCTTTTGTATTAAAATATCAGAGTAAGTAAACTGTAGTAAATTGCTTCAAATATTCACATTTTACAGTATTTTTATACAACCTTATTAGGAATATTCTGGTGTTCTGACGATTTGTGCTATCTGTCAGATTTTGCTTCCTGCCATTAAAACAATAGGCTGTATTAACATCTACCCTTAAAATAATGGAAATACAGTAATAATGTGGTGTTCAACGTAAAAAAAAAGTGATGCAATATTGATGTGGGTTAATTGTGGCATAATGTTGATTTTACTGTTATAAAACAAAGAAATATCCACTTGACCAGTCATTTAATTTAAAAAGAAAGTAATCTGGGTTACAGTAACACACTTGTAAGTGTAAGTTAACAGGGCCAATACATTAAAATATTTACTGTTTTATTAGCAATGACACTAGACATAAACAGTGTTAATATGATTTTAGTGAGAAAAAACACTAACCTGTGTAACGTTAGAGCCAATTTTACTATTTCGTTGTCATGACAAAGTAATATCAAAATCCCTAAAACAACCACAAAATTGATTATACGGTTAAAAATACAGAGAATAATAAGGGCTTTTATAAAATTATAAGCTTCACAGTTATCCTTTTAAATCCTTCAGAAATTGGCCCTATTCACTTCCACATTTTACCTCAGCATAACCTCCATTTTTGGTCATCAAAATTTTGCTACAAATGCTGTTAAATAAATTTGTCTATATTGAATCTGGAATGTTCAACTCCAAAAAAAAAAAAAAAAAAATCAGAAATATTTCTAAATTTTACATTTGTTTTACACAATTTTAATATAGACTACTAAATTAACTGTGATGCATATTTGTCAGTCATAAATATACAAAACGGGTAAGAAACAAGTAAGATTTCTGTACTCAAAAATGAACTCTGTGCATGTATTTGATTTTATTTAAACTGTATTTCTAAAATGCATTTATTAAAATAAATATTTTAATTGTGAAAACTGTTAGATTTATTCAGTTAAAATGGATGAACGTGGTTAAAATATGGCTGTATTCATTTGCATTTATTGCTGATATATAAACCTGTTTCATTTATATATGACTGACAGCTATGCATCACATTAAGTAGCTTCATCTAGATGAACATTTTACATGCAATTCAAATACATAAATCATAAATTTATGCCTAAATATTTTTTAAGTGTTACTTTAATAGTTGTAAAACTAACAAATTAAATGGTGTGGCAATTACCACAACTTCTTTTTAAAAGCATTTCAGGAGCTCTTGTTCAGCCAAAAGTTTGGGTTTGGAGTGAGTAAATAGCAAAGACAGCAAAATTTAGGTTGTTAGAGCTCATAATTCATACCTAATAGAAGATCTGGCTTCATGAAGCACCTCTGACAGAGACAGTGTGTGTACTAGTGAGGCTGCCAGCAGTATGTAAAGTGGATTCCTCTGGTCGGATATGTCAACCTGTCTTGAACTCCCAGTCCAATTACCAGTTTCTTTTTATCTCTTATTCTCACTCTGTTGCACACACTCATAAATTCTCTCTCTCTTTTCCCCAAAGTATCTACCACAGGTAGTGTGTGTTCTCCATTCATCTTAATCTATCTATTTCTTTATTGTGGTTTTCACTACTGTGGTTTTTGCAATAAGGCCAAGGTGACTAAAGAAACATTTAACTGCATAACTGTATAAAACCAAGCATTTCCTGCTGTTCATGCCATGAATGAAATCATTGAAATATTTGAGTGGGCATTGCTAAAATGTTATTTATTTGTTATTTATTAAATGTTATTTATTTATTTTACAGACACCATGTGTATACAGCCAAATTGTGCTCATTATAGCTTGTGACTGCAGTGCAGGGACACTGAAAGAGCAGCACATCACTGCATGTGTGTGTGTGAATATGTAGATTTTGGTGGATTTTAAAGGTGTTTTTCAGCTTGTTTGAGGCTAATGGCTTTTGGCTGATTGGCCCCTGAGCTGGGGCATGCTGGGTCCTCTCCTCTCCACTCCAGCACACTTTAATTCTGCTACACTATCCATCACAAAGCCCAATATGAGCCATGAGCATGCCCATCAATGCCAAGAGGATTGTATGCTTGCTTCCCTCCTGTGTGAGAGATAAAAACAGCAATATTTTCTCTCAGATCAGAGACCACTTACTGGAAACAGGGCAGTTTTAATGAAGGCAGCTGGCTTTAGAGGTCTTATATGTGTTGACAAACATAGCCCGTCAGTTTTATTGCATTACAGTTAGTGGTTAAAGGAATAGTTCACCAAAAAATGAAAATTTGTTCACCCTCAGGTCATCCAAGATGTAGATGAGTTTGTTTCTTCGTCTAAACAGATCTGGAGAATTTTAGCATTATATGACTTGCTCACCAATGGATTCTCTGCAGTGAATGGGTGCCGTCAGAATGAGAGTCCAAGCAGCTGATAAAAACATCATAATAATCCACAAGTAATCCACACGTCTCCAGTCCATCAATGAATGTCTTGTGAAGCAAAAAGCTGTGTTTTTAAGAAACAAATCTATTAAGACATGTTTAACTTCAAAATACTATTCCATAATTCATAATATTGCTTTTTCCAGTGAAAGCCGTCTTATCTGAATCAGGAGAGAAATATGCATTTACGCCATTTATCAGCGAAAACAGTCCAAAACACTTCTAAACAAATGTGTCAGTGGATTTTGACGTGAGAGGACAACAGGAGATGGACTTTTTCACTGGAAGAAGCATTATTATGGATTACGGCCTTTTATTTTGGCTAGAAGCAATGGATTTTTTTTCCCCAAACATTCAGATTTTCATTTCACGACACATTAATTGATGAACTGGAGTTGGATTATTGTGATGTTTTTATCAGCTGTTTGGCTCTCATTCTGACGGCACCCATTCACCGCGGAGGATCCATTACTGAGAAAGCGATGTAATATAACATTTCTCCAAATCTGTTCTGATGAAGAATTAAACTCATCTGCATGTTGGATGGCCTGAGGGTGAGTAAATTTTTCAGTTCACTCATACAGGGTAGAATGACTAGTTTCTTAACCACTGAAATTTTGGCTTGAATCAGAGAAAACGTACAACTTAACCCGTAATGAGTGAAAGAGACAGCAGCAGCTCATTGATATTCAAACTAGCCTCCCAATTAAAACATACAAGCCCAGCAATAGAGAGAATATCAAAGTCATGAAATTCCACTACATATTCATCAGCTGAATTTCTAATGCAAATCTTAACCTGCTCACAATAGCATCTATATTTTAGACCACAGAAATAGCTTTACGTGCTTTATAGTGGCTGTGGGCCCTTTCAGTATGGCCATATTTTGTTTGTTTGTTTTGTTTGCTTTTGTATTTCATGTTTATTAGGGCGTTTTATGAAGGCCCTTTATGGAACCTCATAATAAACTCACTGTACAGTTAAATGGACCTTGTGAAACTCAATGCTGGTTCGTAAGAACAGGAGAAAGAGAGTTAGTTGGATTGCACCTCAGCATGCAACACTAGAGAGGTTTTATTTTTGTTTTCGCTGTGAACAATAGAAGCATGGAAAATTCAGGGCACCATATTCTGAAATTAGAGATGGGAGTAGCCTATTGCAAACAAACAATTTTTGCAGAGTATATAACACAAAGCATAGCGGTGGGAAAATTAACGGGGACAGGTGGCAAAAATGCCCCGTAAATTTGAGCTGCACTACTAAACTAAATCTATTATGGCTGTGGAGATTAAAATAAAATATGAAAATGAATGATAAGTGTCAATTCTTGGTATTACAGTAAGATATGCACACGCTGCATCAGATGAGCATAATAACCAATCACAAGCACAAAGTATTTTAGGTTATGTGACAAAACATTTGTTACAGTGTTGGAAGAAATGAAAAGCAGGGTAATATTGCAGCGGGTCCAGAAAGCAGCTCATTATATGAGGTTCAGCACCATGGACAGCGCATTGGCTCATTTACTCCTCCACATTTCAATAGAGCTAAAAATGTCTCCGATTTTCATGGATTGAGTTGTTCAAAGATCCATACAAGTCATCAAAGACTCGCAGAAATGTACACACATCAGAAAAGAAGAAAAAAAGGTTATTAAAACTGCCACTTTAAAAAGATTTTCTGTTTTTGCATCTGGTTCGCACAATAGAAATGTCTTACATGCAATCGCATAGAACAAGCTTGCTGATTTCCAATGCAGAATTCTTAAAGATCTATTCATCACAAATTATGAAAGACTAATAGGCATGGAGATCAATCAACTCATGAAAGAAAGCAAGAAACAGAGACTTCATTACGCAAAAATCTGCTATGTTCAACGCCATTAAAAATTCATATTCACATCTTGATATTCATGCTTCTATATAAAAAAAGCCCTCAATGGAGTCTCACTCTTAGCCTTTGCACCTGCAGACAGTCTACAGCAGCAGTCCTACACACACACACACACACACACACACACAGAGACGCCTTCCCCTGAGTCAGTGGAAGAAATTAGTTTCACTGTCTTTCTAAAGCTTTCAGTTCCAGAACGGCTGATTGCGGTTTCAGAGGCAGTTAAGGCAGACAGTGGGGAGACACACTGACAGAGTGCACATGGGTCTACAGTTAGTGAGGGCTTATTAAAATAAACTGCAGATTAATTTACTTCTCCTTTAGCAGCCAATTTACTGCCTTTTGTTTGTGAGGAAGAAAAGGAGGTGTACAGGAAGATGGTGGCTAACCTTCTTTTGCATATGGGGGTTTCTTCAATTATGGGTTCTTCTGGCCCTCTAGACCTTTTATGAATTCTTAAAACACACTTTTCACTATAGTTCTCTATAGTTCATTTAAATTGCATGTATTTAAAATTACTAAAACTAAAACTAAATAAATAATAAATTAAAACTAAATATAAATATTGAAAAAAACGAATAAAACAACCAAAAGCACGCAAAATGATTAAAATACTGATAACTAAAACTAAAATTGAAAATATAAAAGAGCTAATATTGATGCATACTGTAATAGTATATAAATAATACTAAAATGACACTGATCTCATTATATGTTGTTTAATATATATTTCAGAATAAAACAGATACTTTACCTTGCTAAAGCTAATTTTACAGTTGTAATTTAATGTCAGTATTTAATCCTAAATACTC
Source organism: Tor tambroides (assembly GCA_021397915.2). Lineage (NCBI taxonomy): Eukaryota > Metazoa > Chordata > Actinopteri > Cypriniformes > Cyprinidae > Tor > Tor tambroides. The sequence goes on along the minus strand of JAFVLL020007896.1, from coordinate 22,666 downwards.
ACAATTAAATACATATATAAATACATATTTAGTTTCAAATTTTTGCATTGTTTACCTGGACAAAACTACAGCTTGATAGTGACAATAACCAAAAAACAAACAAACAAACAAACAAACAAACAAAAAAAACACTGGTCATATTTAGACATATATTTTTCTTTGTTTT
>JAFVLL020007896.1:0-20000 GCA_021397915.2 Tor tambroides | reverse complement strand
AGTAATGCTTTTATTTTAAATGACATAATTTAATTATTATTACATCCAAATAACTCACACACACACACACACATACACATAACCAATACATATAAACAATAATATTTTTTTTCAGTAATGCATCTATTTTAAATGTCAAAATTAAACTATTATTATCACTTCCAAATAACAGATTACACACACACACACACACACACACATATATATATATTAATTATCTGTTGAAATCATACCTTCCATAAGTGATATTGAATGTAATTGCTTGCATTTCATCTTGTCTGTACTGGCCAACCTAATTACAGCCAACCATGACAATGAATATCTAAACCCGAATCCGATATGGTGGGGAGGGGAAACATTCGACCCTAAGACCTGACTTCCAGATACACATCACTCCCATTAGTAAGATTCATCCTGTCTGTAAACGAGTACATCCCCACACAAACCGCAGGAGAGCGTTGGGATCTCTCCCTTAATTAACGCTGTGACGGCTCCTCTCCGTGTCAGTGACACAGCTGAGCGTGTGGGCAGAAACAAGTCTTTAATCCACTGTTTGCTATTAGAGAATCACGATCAAATCCTCACTGTCTTTCCTCTCTGTGTGTTTAGTACTTGTCCTCTAAAGTTCACCATAGCTGAACTTAATTTGAATTTGTGTAACACATTTCTTTCGCTCAAAATGACATGGTTATGATGTTTATCCAGCAATGAGCTCAATATTAGGTTTGGAGTGGTGCTTCTGTGAAACGAGAGATGGTGTCATAATGAAGAGTGGCTCTGGGGAAGGTTTAGGCAAAGCTGCTGACTTTTATTGGCAATGCTTTATTAAAGGAGTGCGATCTCACTCCATTTTGCTTTGTCTCTCTCACACAAATTGTCTTTGAATTTCTCTTGCCTCAAATATTTTCTACCCAGAGTTTCGATTTTAACTTTAAACCATTGCTTCTGGGCAAAATATGAGTCCATAATCCATAATAACGCTTCCCCCAGTGAAAAAGTCCATCTACTGTTGTTCTCTCACATCAAAATCCACCAACATATTTGTTTAGAACTGTTTTGGACTGTTTTTGCTTGCAAACGGTGCTTGGTCTGTGCATATTTCTCTGGAGAAAGCAATATGAAACAAAAAGGTCGGAAACAACGGTTTGAAGTTAAAAATGCCTTAATGAATTTGTTTATGCTTTACAAGATGTTAATAGATTGTATGAATTACTTGTGGATTATTGTGATGCTTTTATCAGCTCTTTGGACTCTCATTCTGACAGTACTCATTCACTGAAGCATCATGCGCCATATATTCAAAAAGTAATAACATGCTCATCTTAGAAAAGGTGTATTTGAGTCAAGTATCCATAAATTGCAATTTTAATGTAATACTGAAAAACTAAAACTCCACCATGTTACTGACCTTACAGCAGTAAACTTCATGGTGTTGTGGCAGAAAACAAGGTTCCTTACGGCTTTCCAGATGAGTTGCAAGTCTATAACTCCAGAATGTTATCATTAGATTCCTGTTGCTCCTCATAGCATTCCCAGCCCCACGTGAGACCATTAGTGAAAACATGATGGAGAGGTGTGAAAGGAAAAAAAAAAGTGAAGATGAACAAACAGGTCCCATGACTTCCACCTTAGCAACTGGGGATGGATTCAAAACAACTTTAAGTAATGTTCACACCACATCACGGAGAACAAAACAAATACCATGACAACAGAGATTCGCTATTGATCTTTAAAATCCAGCAAACGAGGCACACAAGACATTGCCACATATACACAGTTTACTATAATATTAGCACATGCTGAGCTTTTTTTTTTTTTTTTCAAGGCTGCAACAGAAAAATTACTGCTAGTATCTTATCAATCATAATATCATTAGCTGGTTCTTTCTACCAGCTCGCTTTCTGTTCAACTGAGTAAAAAGTCTATGTGGCATATTTAAATCACACTCATAAAAAGGCTATAAAATTCAAGGTATATGCTGTATTTAATTTCACACAGATTTAAACAAGGCTGCAGAAATACAGTCATTTTAATATGTAATGCTGTGCTAATATCCTATATCACAGTTCATGTTTTCTGCACACTGGAAATTTAGAGAAAATACTTTTTCTGTTTTGTCAGTCAATCGATGAAACCGGGTAAACAACAACAGTACAACCTACTGGATGGACTTTCAATGCTCAATCCCAGCCTTCTGTCAAATTGGAAATGATGTAAATTCTGGAGGTTTATAAGAGTTGGATTCAAAACCAGAACCCCCAAGATCCACATTTAAATCAAAACAAGACCCAGATCCAAAATAGATTCCTTGAAACCAAAATTCAGACCAAAACCAGACACCTCAGAAGCAGAACCTGACAAAAACTAGACCCCCTAAGATCCAGACCCCAATCAAGACTAGATCCCCTGAGATCCAAACTAGACTAAGGACTAGACTAAGGCTGCCTCTGAATATGCAGGTCAGTATCACTGTAGGGTGCCTTTTGGTGTCCTGTACATAAGTAACTAATTTGCCGTGATAACTTAAAAATGACTATGTAAGAGTGTGTTATATTAGGCTAAGTTTTTATATTCATAACAAAAGCATTACTTGGCTTTTTAGATACATGTTCTATTTTTTTTTTTAGTTTTGTGTTTTGTGTTTTTTAGAGGATGCGTGTTATTTTGCTATGTCCCATGCACTGCGCATTAAATTTGAATGATAGCAGAATATTGTCAAATCATAAAATAAAAAAATAAAAAAAAATATCCTATTAATATTTTGTTAAAGAAGAGATTACTCAATTTGAGTGTATTGATTATTTGGTAATAAAAACTATATTTTTATTTTATTCAATAAAAAAGGAGAGTTTGTCCATGTCCCTTGAATGGTTGTCCACCCTGTCGTATTGGGAAATCCGCCCCTTTAAGAAAAGGCCATCCGCTTTAGTGACATTAGGACAACAGATTTTTTTGTCTCTTCAATGGTGGGAATTTCAACGGATGAGGTGAAATTTGTTGGTGACTTTTCAATTGACAAATTTTCTTCGTATGAGTTTGCTTACTTGGTTTGCCAAAGCTTAACATGTCCACCCTGTTGGCACAAAATATGCCAGAAGTGATTCGAATACAGTATTTTCAAAATATGTAAGTTTAAATATACCAAATTCTCTTCAACAACCAGACTAAATATTTAGCTAGTCACAGTTTGTTGTAAGCTAATATGCTAATTGAAGCTCAAAATGTCCACCCTGTCGGCCACTTAGACTCGATAGAGTGGACATAAACATGACAGGGTGGACATAGCATTCATTTGTAGTTAATATTGCTAAAAACTAAAATGAATGGGGGGGGATATCAATGTGATTGAGGATGTAATTATATTATTTATTATTATTATATTATTTTTTTAATAACCCTGTTTAGGAAAGGGACATCATACCTTTCAGAAAATATAATTTGCATCTTAATTTTGCAATGAAAACGTATTTAACAGTAATATATATGTCCATGACAGGGTGGACATATCTTATGGTTTATGCTTCGAATAATGGCCCAATATTATCTAAAAAAAAATGTGTGGGAGCTCAGCTAATGTTTCTATAATGTTTTCTATAGTACTTGAGTGTCTACTATTTATGATTATTTTTAGATAGATAGGGAAATTAAAAACAAAATTGTTGAGTATTGTGAGGGTTGAAAGGTACTCTATGGTGATATTGACCCATGCATACTTACAAACTATATAGTAGGTGAAAACCACATGTGACAGTGTATTATGCCCAAAAATTCTTAGCTTTCATAAAACAGTAGGCAAAATGTTCCCAGATGACTTAATACTTCCGGCAAGGTTCAGAAGTGCTCTTCCAATGAACACTTTACTACCCCAGAAAGGACAGGTAGAGAATTTGTGAATGGCCGTGAAGCGATGCAACTGATGCTGGTAGGTCACATGACAATAACAACATGAACAAATTTAGTATGTCCAGATTACATCCGTAACACCACATTCATACTACTGTATATAAAACATACATTTACAGCTGCAAAGTAAGTGATTATACAAAAAGAGGCAGACCCCATAAGATCCAGTTGCATACTAGACTTCTCGAGACCCAGCTTCAGACCAAAACCAGACATTTCAGATACAGAACTAGACTAAAACCAGATCCCAACCAAGACTAGATTCCTTAAGACCCAAATCCAGACTAAAGCTAGACACCCTAAGATCCAGTTGTAGACGGACTTCTCGAGACCCAGCTTCAGACCAAAACCAGACACAACATATACAGAACTAGACTAAAACTAGACCCCAATCAAGACTAGATTCCCTAAGATCCAAATCCAGACTAAGAACAGACACCCTAAGTTGCAGACTAGACTCCTTGAAACCCAGATTCAGACCAAAACCAGACACCTCATATTCAGAAGTAGACTAAAACTAGACCCCCTAATATCCTGACTCCAACCAAGACTAGATCCCATAATATCCAGATGAAAATTACATCCATTGAGAACCAGATATAGACTAAGACTTGGCATTTAAAGCCTCTGATTTTGTCCAATGAACTATTTATTGAAAAATCCATGAACTGATATAAAGAAAACACTACCTTTAAGCAGTGATGATACCACACAAAATATTCATAATAGCATACATGACCAAAATCTTGACCAAGTCTTTTTTCTTTTTTTTTTACTTTAACCAAGCCAAGTTTACATGGTCTTTAGAGGCCTCAAGACCAAGACTACAAGATCAAAACCCTAAAATATAATGTTTATTTACCATGATACATTCACTAACACCTATAATGTTTAGTTCAGAGTGAGATGCAATCCAACTTTGCTCAGGTCTGTCTTTTGACAACAGGACTATTGTGTTAACCTTTGAAGAATGATCACTCTTATTTATTCATGTTTTTCATTTGTTTTCACTTGCCAGTATAAATCTTCTCGTGTTTTGAGATTAGTGTAGATTTTTCAAATTTTGACTCATTTAAGCCGTTCCTCTGTTGTGCATGTCTTTCTGTCCCTGTCATTGTCTCTGCCCCATAGTGAATGCAGAACAGTAGCTATTAGTAAGCACTTCACTCAAGCATAAAATTATACCCGTGGGCCCTATAAAATTGTTAGCTTGTAGAAGATTACATCTATGTATGAGAGCGTGTTTGTGTATGTGTGTGTTTGTGTTTGTTTGCGTGGCAAGGGTCCCATAACACTTTCAGCCCACCCGCTGTCACGCTCTCTTCCTTCATATTCGACTCATCACCTTGGTGACGAAGCATTCTGAACAATCTTTTAAAAGGATCATGATGCTAGATCAGAAAAATGATACGGATCACTGAGGATTTGCTTTTGACTTCATAATCACATTAAGATGTGAAATCACAAACGAAGTCAGAAAGAGAAGATTTATCCATGTGATTCAATTATTTAAAGGCACAGTTGACCCAAAAATGACAATTCTGCTATTGTTTACTCACTCTCATGCTGTTCCGAACCTGTATGAATTTATTTCTTCAGTGGAACACAAAAGATGATATTCTGGAGAAGAGTGGTTTAAAAACAGTGTTGGTGCCCAATGATTTTCACCATATGGATATGAACATCTACTTCCAAAAATATCTATTTCTATGTTTCACATACAAAAGACAGTCATACAGGTTTGGAATGACAGGAGCAAATGATAACAGAACCTCATGAACTTTAGGTCCCTTTTAACAAGGAATGTGAATCTTTAGGTAGAGAGTGAATTGATTTGATTCATGATTCCTATGTTTTCAATTCAGGGATGATTTTTGCAAATTCAGAATGATTCAATTAAATAAAATTGACAATGGAATTCGATTCGATTTGATTTCACTTAATTATTCGATTCAGTAAGTTATTTATTAAAGATAAGTGATTCTCTCTTTTTCTTTTGTTGTTCGATGAACATTACGAACATAGACAGCAGAAGCTACAAGGCTGCTGTCACTTTAAAACCTAATGCACAAGTTTACATTTCAAACCAAAATTGGCATTTTGACAGAATTCTGTGCATATTTGACCATTCAAATGCGTTGAAGGCATCTGATTTCAGTAATAGTGGCCACGCAATAAGTTGACAAGAAATCACAAATTAAATAAAAAAGAGAAGATTTATACTTGTGATTCAATTATTTAAAGGCACAGTTGACCCCAAAACTACAATTCTGTTATTGTTTACTCACCCTCATGCTTTTACAAATATGTATGACATTATTGCTTATGTGCAACACAACAGAGGATATTCTGGAGAAAATTTGTTTCACAGTATGAACAAGAAAACAAAGAGTGCAAATAGATTTTTGATTCATGAACAATATTTGCAAATTCAGAATGACTCTGTTTGATATGATTCACAATGAGATTCAATTTGATTAATGATTCGATTCTGTAAGTTATTCAGTCAAGACCAGTGATTCTCTCTTTTTCTTTTGTTGTTTTATTAACAAAAAGTACGTAGACAGCAACAGGTATAAAAGGCTGCTGTCACTTTAAGACCTAAAGCACATATCTACATTTACACAACTGAATATATTAACATGAATACTCATTTTGACATAATTCTGTGCATATTTGACCATTCAAATGCAATGAAAGCATCTGATTTCAGTAATAGTGGCCACACAATAAGTTGACAAGAAATCATAAATGAAATAAAAAAGAAGATTTATCTTTGTGATTCAGTGATTTAAAGGCACAGTTGACCCCAAAACCACATTTCTGTTACTCACCCTCATGCTATTATGAACATGTATGACATTATTGCTTATGTGGGACACAAAAGAAATATTCTGGAGAAAATTGGTTTCATAACAACACGGGACCATATTGACTTTCACAGTACGAACAAGAAAACAAAGACCGCGAATCGATTTGATTCACGATTCATAGGTGTTTGATTCAGGAATGATATTTGCAAATTCAGAATGATTCAGTTCGATACGATTCACAATGAGATTCAATTTGATTCATGATTTGATACTGTAAGTTATTCACTCAAGACCAGGGATATGAAACTTGTGTTTTCTTTTGTTGTTTGATTTGCAGAAAGAACACAGACAGCAACAGGTATAAAAGGCTGCTGGCATTTTAAGACCTAAAGCACATGTTTGCATTCACTTAAGACACAAGTAATTACACTAACAGGAATACTCATTTTGACATACAGTATTTCTGTGCTGTTAGACTGTTCAAATACAATGGAAGCATTTGATTTCAGTAATAAAGGCAATGAATTGACAGCTCTATCAATGGTTTTAGATGTTGGACTTTAGGTGTTGGACTTAAGACTAAAGCCTATTGTGAGAGAGCTGTCATCTACTCATGAGATATACCTAGAAAAATGTCTATACGGACAGAAAGGAGCACTCTGTGTACCTAATTTAAAGTTTATTTATTTTAAAATATCAAATGATACTTCATGGAATCAAGATTGATTGGATTTTTAGCTATTTCAATCAATTACTGACAGAAAAAAAAAACAATTCACAATTCAAATATCCACGTTTCACGATCCGGCAGGATTTGTAATCAGTGCATGGACAAAACAATTGAATCTTTACACCTTTTAACTCAAGAAATCGAGGAAAGGAAAGTTTACAGAGCAGAAAAAGCAGTCAAAGCAGAGGATAAAAGAGCAAGATGGACAGAGAAAGAGATAAACATGGAGTGGAGTGAGAGAAACACCTTGTCCTGGCAGACGCTCCCAGAGCTCTGCGAGCGAGAGAGAGGGGAGATTTGAGTGAGGGTCTCTCGGGAGCGAGAGTTACTCTGAAGCTTGACATTTACAAGTGTTACACTCCATCCTCTCTCATCAGATCCAACCTGCCATTTTTCCCACCTCGCTGCCCTGTAAATGGAGCCCGATAACGCAACGGCCAGGTAAACCTCACAGACGCGAGGGGCCTCTGTGTCGCAGAGCCGACCCTCCCCCTCGGGGCCCTCGGAGAAAGTAACACACAGGTTTAAAGCCCCACACGTCTACATAACAGCAAATGTAAATCCACAGAGCTCCCCGTACACAAAGGAAATGTCAATCTGCTACACACTTGGCAGTGGCTTGCGTGCTTTCTCAATTTAAATGCTGCCTGGTGCTCATGTAAAGCAATACCAATTCAACCTTGAGTGGCTAGTCGCTGGATTGGGCGGAAATTCGAAGCGACAGGCCGGGATTCATAGGAGATGGTTTTTATCCTTGTGTCTGGCAGTTTACGCATTAGAGTTTGCTCTAGTGGAAGTGCGTGTGAATGCGCTGCTAGTGTAGGAGGGTAAATGGTGCAGGATGTCTTGAGAAACAATTAGACGTGCATTTGCAGAACGCGTCTTCATCTTCACTCAACAGAGATTTAACTCATCTTGCTCTCTCTCTCTTTCACTTACACAGGAACTGAGGATTACAATTACAGCTAAAACACTTGCTCTTTTTGCCAAAGCGAATGACTCGCCGCCCACGAGAAGCTTGGGAGATCTCTGCACTGATGGCTTCATTAAAATGAAGGAGAATTTAGTGTGTTAAATGGTAAGCTTTTCAACATGATGTGAAAACATGAGGAACTATAATAGCAATCATGTCACAATCACTTTAAAAATAACAAAATTTATGCAACATAGTTTTCATATTTTCATGCATATACTTTCCATTCAAAAAAAACAACAACAACAAAATAAAATGTACTACCGTTTCCAAAAAAATATTAAGCAGCACAACTATTTTCAACATTGACAGCAATAAGAAGTGTTTATTATGATTTCTGAAGGATCATGTGACACTGAAGACTGGAGTAATGATACTGAAAATTCTACTTTTCCATCACAGGAAAATAACTACATTTAAAATATATTAAAATGAAAAAGTTGTCTATTGATATAATATTCCCCAATATTTTTACTGTATTTTTGATTAAAAAAACAGATGCAGCCTTGGTGAGCATAAGAGAGTCCTTTCAAAAACATGACAAAATCTTACCAACCCCAGCATTTTTAACTATAGTGTATATTGGGAATATGTTATAATAACTTCACAAAAACAATTTACAAACATTGCACAATGCTTATTTGATCAGTAGTTCATGTATATTCAGATATGCATATAAAGCACTTATTATCCATAGGGTTTACTTTGATGTCACATTACTTTTTATGAAATCATTAAGGCAAAAATCCCATGCTTTTGTATTGAAAACTATGACTGTAGATGTTATAACTATTACCTAGTTTTAAAAATAACAATGCATGTAGGTTTTGAACATCAAATATCTGCATTTTTTTGTGTGTATGTTTAATTGAATTAGATTTAATGAATTACTGTTTTCGAATTTTGAAATGTAATATTTATTGCTAAAAATAAAATCACACCAATCAGAGAAATTAAAATTTTTAAACATTATTGAAACACACTAACAAAAATGGCAAACCTCATATAAAATAAATGTGATGTAAAACAGGCCGTATAATATTAAGTTTGACCTCCAGGTTGACGATCAACATTTTCTGAAGGTTAAACTCCTCATTTCAGTGACCATTTCTTAAAGCATATATATAGATTGTTTTTTTAGCTGGTTAGTTTGTTTGTTTTATTTATTTATTTATTTATTTGTTGCTATGTAAAAATGAATTTTGAAAATACAGTACTGATCAAATCAGGAAAAAAATGTTCTGCTGTATAACTGCATGATGCAGTTGAACAGTTGAGTGTAATTCTGATACCACAATTACAATAGTCTGTTAGAGTTCAAAAGCACCAAGTCCATTTAAAGAAAATTAACTGGCTATTGCATCAAAGATTTGCAGCACTGATTTTATTCTTTCATGTTTTTTTCCTCCAGATCCAGTGAAAGCTGTATTTTCTCCTTTCCTTCTAAAACCCATTTATGATGTTGCTCTTTCTTTTCCTCTTAGCTGAACCCAGCTTTTTTTTTTTTTTGCATGTTATAATATGTTCATGTCCCCTCCCCCCTTTCATTTTGCCAATAGGCATCGCTGAATAATTGATAGCTAGAACCGAATGGTGGGTTCATAGCTCATATGCACCATCTTTTATTTCCATCTTGATGCCAGCATATTTATCTGCATTTCCCTTCGAACAACACAGATGTCTGAGAAACTGCTACCACCGTTACACTCCCTTCAGCCAATGAATGACGACTACACAGATACCTCACACCTCAGAGTGCATTCTGAATGTGTTTCCTTCTTTCCTCTCCAAATGCATTTTAAAGTCAGATTGGCCGTTATATCTGTCACTTGTGCTAAAAGAAGCACTCACAAATATACAGATGAACACAGGTACACAGAGATGGAGAGTGAGAATGATAGACTGAAAGAAAGAAAGAGAAAGCATGAATAAGAAACAGAGTGATACAGTATTTCACATTACATGAGATGTGACCTTTTGGAAATAGCTTTGCCTGAAACTTGCCCTATATCTCTCTCTCACTCTCCTTTTCATTCATACAACAAACAGGCATGCATGTGCAATCATTCAGAAAAACACACATATGACACCTTAAACGTACAAAAACAACACACAGTGGCACAGATTTCATTTGAACCAAAAGTGGGACATGCCCTCCAAAAATAAGCCTATGACTCAGGAACCATGAGAATGATTCAAATATAAAAAGTATGTTTAAAAACAGAAATTAGAGGAAGATGAATTAATAAAAAATGCACCACAGGTAGTGCATTCTTGGAAATGAAGCCTCAGATCCAGGAAATGTTTTGTTAAATTCATTAAATTTGATTAAATATATAATCTAAACACATTTCTCAACACAAGTTTTCGGTCTGTCTCTCTGTATGTATATCTATATACTATAACTGCCTAACTGTCTGTCTATCCATCCATCTATGTACCTGTCTAGCTGTCTGTCTACCCATCTATCTATCCATCCATCCCTCCATTTATCTATCCATCTATATGTCTATCTGTTTATTCATCCATTTATATATCTGTCTAGCTATCTATATATCTATCTGTATAGTGATCTGTATGTCTGTCTACCTCGCTGTCTATCCATCCATCCACCTGTCTAGCTGTCTGTCTCTATCCATCAGTCCCTCTATCCACGATCCATCTGTCTGTCTGTCCACCCGTCATCTATCCTTTGTTACATCCATCTAGTGATCTGTATATCTGCCTACCTGACAATCCTTCCATCTGTCTAGCTGTCTGTCTACACAGCTATCCTTCAGTTAATCTATACTTCCTTCTGTCTGTCCATCTATCCATCCAATTGTCTTACCCATCTACCCCTCCATTTATTTATCCTTCTTCCTGTGTCCATCCATTCATTCATTCATTCATCCATCAATCCATCTCTCCATCCATTCATCCATCCATCCATCCATCCATCCATTCATCCATCCTCATTCATTCATTCATTCATTCATTCATCCATCTATTCATTCCTCTAACCATCCATCTCTCCATCCATTCATCCATCCATTCATCCATTCATCCATCCATTCATCCATCCATCCATCCATCCATCCATCCATTCATTCATTCATTCATCCATCTATTCATTCCTCTATCCATCCATCCAGCCATCTCTCCATCCATTCATCCATCCATCTATCCATCCATCCATCCATCCATCCATCCATTCATCTCATCTATCCATCCATCCATCCATCCATCCATTCATTCATCTGTCCATCCATCCATCTAAACTGTATAAAAATACCAGTTTTTTTTGTTTTTTTTAAATAACTGGATTTTATATTGTCATTGTTTTTCCACAAAACCCCACAGAATTTTGTAGCGGTCAATACTTAACTTCCATACATTTTTTACTTAATTATTTTCATTGTTCATTAAAAATTTAATAAATCTGGCACATCCGATATCCAATCTGAGACACTAGCATTGCCCTTTTAATTCCCACATTATAAAGTTGTTCACAATCAGAAGAGTAATGTTACCAGGAAATACTCATGTGTGGCATATATTTGAGTGCATTTAAAAAGGACAAGTCTGTAAAGCAACAGGAAGTGGCATGACAGGCAATCGAACAAGTCTAAATATGATTTCATAGCCATTATTTCAGAACTGTGAGTGTGTTAGGAAAAAATGATAAACAATATATTGCTTCAATGCCACAGGTTCCCTGGCACAGACTCACACAGCGAGAGATCCTTATCCGAGCCTCCAGCCCGCTCTACTCAAAAAGCAATCAGCTAATTCAAAGTGCTCTGACTAGCCCACCAGCTGTCACCAGCCGACTACTTCGGGAAAAACTCCCACAAAAATATGATGTTTGTTTGGGCGAAGAACTAACAATGTTCATCAAAAATCAATGCAAAACGTCAATAAGAATCTGCACTCGCTAGGCAAAGCAGACAACTGCAAAATCATCAAATCATTCTGTTATTGCTGGTGGCATGTAGCGAAGTCTTAAAAGTAGAGTGTTTGAATAGTTCAAGCATAGTTAAGAAACACATTGGGCCTACTCAGATAGCAGGCTGGCCTCATTACTGCACAGTGGGTTTCATGACTGCCATTATGTAAATAAGAAATAGACAAGGGGTTTGACAGCTGTAACGGGCTGACGGTGCCGGGTGGGGGGTGTTTTGGTTAGAGCCCTAAGACTGAGGCTGATTGGGATCAAGTCTGGAAACTGATTCAATCATTGGCAAAAATTGGGGGTGGGCATATAGTAGTTGTTTCAGAAGCATATAAAATCACAAAAAGGTGTTTTTACACAGACTGTTTATCAGAAGAGGTGGAATAAATGCATTTAAACAGGCTAAAGAGTGAATCATATGCCACACACCAACCGGTCCACGCAGCGCCAATGCATCCCGAACAAGCCTAAACACACCATCAACAATGACGGACGTTGCGTTGCTATTGATGTTCATGGCTTTGCGAACCTAAATCAGTATCCAAACAGTGAATCCAACTTGTGATTCAACATGTGAATCCAACGCAAGTGATTCTTACTTTTAGACCAGGAATGTTTTGATACTACTTACGAACCACTTTTCCTGGTTCGGAGCTGGTGCTTTGGGTGTCGAAAGACAACGAACTGATTTGAAACTAGGCTCTGGCTCCAAACTAGAACTCAACCTGCTTTGGTGGAAAAGGGGTAATATATGCTAAAAAAAAATAGATTGCTAATCCTTGTGCGCAACCAACAGAATACAAAGAACAAAAACTAGACACAGCACACAAAAATGTTTAGAATAAGAAACTGAAGTACCACTGAAAAACATACTAAACTCAAGTGTAAGTATCTACACAAAACAAGACAACAAAACAAAAAGCAAAAGCTAAACAAAAAGCAAAAACAAAACAAAAAGGTAACAAAAGCAAAGCAAACCACAACAAAAAACAAACAAAACAAAAAGCAAAGCAAAAAAACAAAAAACAAAACAAAAAGCAAAGCAAAACAAACAACAAAAGCAAAACAAAACAAAATTAAATTAAATAAGTAAATAAATTAAGTTGCTTTTGTTTGTATGTACCACACTCAAACAATGAAATAATTCTTTAAAAAAAAGTTTGTTTTGCTTACTGACACTATTTAGATTATGTTGAGAATGCTGAACCAAGTGGATCTGCATAGACCTTCTGTATATTAAAATAACCCAAATACAAGCCCATACAAAAATGTTTGCCAATTTATTTAATCGGGATAGTTAAGAGAATACAGAAATTAAGAGTAAAAGGGGATGGGATCAGAAAATGGCACAAATCAGACTCATGTTTAAGTAATCTAAATGAGCACCATAGCTCAAGTCTGTCAAAACACTTGAACTAAGCCATACCTTCAACACCTTAAACTTTGTTGTTTTGCACAAGATATTTTATACAATAGTTTGCTTCTGTGATACTGCCAGGGCAGTCTCAAGAGAGAATAATAAAATAATGTGTCCGTGCAGCCCAGTTTTAACCCAATTTTTAACTCCATGGTCTTTATGACATTTAGCATGCTCTATTAAAGTAAATGAATCATCTTCTTGCAGTTTATACAATTTCATCACATCATGAATATTCACAGCATTAAAAGAAACAGAAATGAAAGAGACACGTTCTGAGAGATGGATAGATGTTTCTTGGGTTAGTTTTGCCCTCTCTTTTCCTTAACGCACAAACAAAACCACTAGGCCTCTAGGCTTTGGCCTGGTGCATGAGGGTTGGTGGTTCCTATGGAGCAGGCTGCTGCCATAATCCATTATGCATGGCCCCTCTCTTACGCAGACAGTAATAGAAAGTAATGTATTCATATCTGTATCAAAGTCTGTGCTATCCTACTTTATTTTACAGGGTATTCTCACACCGCAAGACTTCTTTGGCTCAGTCCCTGAAATCCCTGATCAGAATTATCTGCTGGATCTCTGCTGACTAATTTATGTGTTGTTGCTCCTCAGCAGAGACATTTGGGCAAGGTTGAGAAAGAGTTGCTAATGCGATGTGACAGTTTGGCAAAAGAAGAGGAGGGGAGGAGAGAAAGTGCAAGAAACCAGGAGAGTTTCCTCAAAGGTCAGGTCAAAAGTCAAGCCCACTTTCTGCCACAAATTCCATCTTTTTTGACATTTTATGATCATTTATTCTGTTAGTAATATAGTCTTTTTTGCTGTTCTATTTCATAATATAGTATATCTATCTTTTTTCTTGCCTTTCAAATGGCACAGGCGTCATTTGTGGTGGGATGGGTGGGACATGTCCCTATCACTATTTGCCAATGTTGATTTTGTCCACACCACTTTATGAAATAGCTTGGGGCAAGGATGTCTCTAATACAATACAACCAATTGCCCTGTTTATTTTGCATGTGTGTTATAAGTGCAATTTGGCGCTAGAATTTGTCATTTCATTTTGCTGAGTGATTGTTGCTGCTGATATCATGGCAGATGTTCTTTCAGCTCACACTCCAATTTATTGATTTTAAACCCTGGTATCCAAATTACAATGAATTGTACATGAAAATATTACCATTTTTCATGCCAAAGAACCCAAAATATGAAAATCTCACTGCGATGGACCCCAGCCTTAAAATATACATGGCAGCTACTGTAACGGAACTCCAAGGAGGAGATGGAGATGAGGCAAAGATAATCCAAAATAACAGTCTTTAGTAACAATCCACTCAAACGTGTTACATAGACAATAACTGGCAACTGAAATGGGGAAAACTCAGGACTTATAAACCCAGGGGCTAATGGGATAATTAACAAAACACCAGGTGGGGATAATGAACTGATCAAGACACAGGCACAAACTAGGTCACAACAGAAAATCAACACACAGACATGTGACAGATCGCCCCCCTCCCGGGAAGGCGTGTCCTCACGCCGTAAAGAGTTCAAACTGAGGAGGGAGGGTGGGGGCTCAGGAGGAGGGCGTGGAGCAGGAGAGAGGACCCACCAACAATCATACAAAAAATAAGTACATGGGGAGTGAAGGGTGGGAGGAGCCAAGGGAATGCCAGGAGCAGGAGGAGCCATGTGTTGAGCCAGAGACCAACCAGGACGAGGCCCCAGGGTGGAGTCGAAGGCGGGAGGAGCCAAGGTGGGAATGACACCTTGACAGTCGTGGACACCCTGGGGACGACCGACGGAGATGCAGCCCTCACTGATGGAGACCCAGATGGAGCCGAAGAGCCAATGAGTCCACGCTCAGCCGATGGTCCTGGAGACTGAGGAGGAGCCGCGGCAACGAGCATTCGAGGAGGAACCGGAAATCCAGAGGTCAGAGGCTGAGCCGGTGGGACCGAGGATGAAGGCGGAGTTGGGGGGAAGGAGGAGCCAGCCGAAGCCGCAGGTGCAGGCAGGTCGACAACTGACCAAGGCGGAGCCGGAGGGACGAGGGAGCCCGGAGAAGCCGTATGGCCGATGGTTTCAGGTGGAGCCAAGGTGGAGCTGAAGTGTCGGCGGACCGAGGTGGAGCAGGGGGCACAGAGGCTAGAGGCGGAGACAGGGGATCCTCTGTGTAGGATGGAGCTGATGGCCCGAAGACACTCGGCATATCCAGCTGGCCAGTAGGAGGTGCAGAGGGGCTGAAGGAGAGCAGCGATGACGGGGCTGAAGGACTGGCTGAGTGAGGAGGTGGGAGAGGGAGGCTGGGCGGGAATTCAGGACATACAGAAGACACAGGAGTCGCTGGAGAAACTGGAGTATCTGGAAAAACAGGGGGCTTAGGGCTCACCTCTCCAAAAAAGTCAATCAGGTCCATAGCAAAAATGTCCTTCTGCTCCTCATAATATTCACCAGAGGCCACTTCATACTCGCTCATAGCGGTGGGAGTGTGGGCGGGGCAATCCTCCATATCCCCGAACTCCACTAACACTCCCTCAGCGCTCAGTGGTATACCCGGCTCGCACACCTGGTCAGACTCTTGAAGAGAGGCGAGCTCCGGGGCGATGGTACCTTCCGACCTTGTTCTCGGTCCAGGTTCCTCCATCGCGGCGTGCCGACCTCCTCGCTCTGCGGTGGGCTCGTGCAACACCTCCGTCGCATCATTCGCTGGTGGTTGGCTGGTCTCTGGCAGTGGTGGAGTGGGGCTGGTGGCGAAGTCATCCTCCACAGAGTCGATGGTGAACGCCGAGTTGTTGTGTACCAGCACCCACTCCACAAAGGCGGCGAAATCCTCTTTAGGACCGCCCACTGGAACGCGTGCCTTTGACCGCTCGCTCAGGCTGGTGTAATAAAAAACACAGAGCGAGCGGTCTGGATAGTGAGTAAGGCACGCGAGCTGAATAAAGTCCAGGGTGTGAGCTTCCAGCGGGCGATCTCCCTGCTCCAGGCAGAGAAGTTTTACGGGGGGAAGGTCCATAGTAAAAATTAAACAAAACAAAAAAGAGAAAAAACGCCGCTCAAACAGTATAGGCCAGTTATTCTGTAACGGAACTCCAAGGAGGAAGATGAGGCAAAGATAATCCAAAATAACAGTCTTTAATAACAATCCACTCAAACGTGTTACATAGACAATAACTGGCAACTGAAATGGGGAAAACTCAGGACTTATAAACCCAGGGGCTAATGGGATAATTAACAAAACACCAGGTGGGGATAATGAACTGATCAAGACACAGGCACAAACTAGGTCACAACAGAAAATCAACACACAGACATGTGACAGCTACATAATTGCAGGTATAAAGACCAAATTACTTGGTGTGAGAAAAATATCATATGTCATATTATTAAAACATTATTTACTGAAGTGAATAATTTAATAATTTTAATTTAATAATTTTCCTTAATTTAGAAATTTTCTTTTACATTGTTATAGCCAAACCAGTTATTAAAATACTGTCTAGAGAATATTTACTTTTGCTGAATGGTTAGATGGTAAATGAGATAAATGTTGTAAACTGTGTTAACATATTTAATTATATTTTAAGTAAAAAAAAAAATTTCCTCTGAAATTTTCTGAGAGAAAATCAAAAAAAAAGAAAAGTTACTGAGATCAAATTTAATTCCAGGCCTCAATGGGCTCCTGAAATTGTAGTTTAAATGATTTTTTGTATATTTTCCATATAATGTGCCTTGTATTTCTTTATATAGTGTTATAAAGCAGCTTTACGGTGATAAACAAAAAAATAATGACTCAATGATAATAATGAATTCAGTTCAGCTGTAAAGCAGCTCTAAAAAGACAATAGCAGTTATTCATTATTCGGTTGAAATCAGTTCATTGTTGATTCATTTCGGTTCAAAAACTGTTTAAAGTCTGTCAATTATGATATTAGTTTAATTAATCTAAAAAGCAGCTCTGGAGAAATCAGTGATCATCCAGCTCAGTTCGATTACGTTAATTGCGAAATGAGCCAATACTCTATATCACAGATTATTTATTCAGCAAAACAGTAAATAACCAAATTACCTAATTAATATTCAATCCTAATCCTTCACTATTTTGTAACATCACAACCAGCACATCTGAGCACCTACCCTAAAACGACAGACCCCGCTGCGTTTTAAAACAAAGTGACGGCCATGGATCAAGGCTTCAGTAATAGCTGCTTTCAGTCAGCTTACAAAAATCCCCCGCACACTTTCCTGTGTTTTTCTCTCTAGGGTGCATGAAGCAGGTGAGGCAGAGAGCCGCATGCAGACTGTATAGAGGCCACATCACTCTGTTACTTAGCAACTTGTCAAAAAGCCTGAGTCACTGCTTCTCTCTGCAGTACAATCTAGCTGACCAATCAAAGGTCAGGTCAAAGGTTGGCCCAGCTTTTCTCAAAACACAATGGAACAAAATCACCAAAATGACTACGAACATTTTCACTTTACTGCATTTAGACATCCAGATCGGACAGAACCAGTTAACTGCATTAAACTGTGGTTCATTTACCGCAGTGGTGGGTCAAAGGAGGGTATGTGCAGGCTGTTGGAGTTGTGGACCTAGAGAGAAATACACATTTAAAAAATGCAAATAATAAAATACTAACATATTATTCTGAATAATAAAAAAGGGTTATAAACAAAATACAAAAAAAAATCTTATTAATATTGTTTAAAATGCTCCCATGTTTGAACTATCCAGAGACATTTGATTGAAAAAAGAATAAAGAAATGCATTTGTCAAAAGAAATATAATTGGTAAATGGATTAGGGAAAAAAAACTGGTCAGTGTTGGTGTTCTGTGCAGCTGCATTTAAAAATTGATTATTAATGTGTTCTTTTATTGCATTTAACTAAATAATATATATAAAAATGTTAATAATGTAATAAAATTTTGAAAATCTGTAAATCTAACCATTATTTATTTAATATTATTTTTAAATGAATGACTTTATTTGTTTAGTATTGCTATATTACATTTTTGAACATAAATTACAAAAATTGTTTTAAATGTCTTTTTGCAAAATTGATTACTTTATTATATTACTGTTATATTTTATGTATACCATATGTATATTTTGTATATTAATAAAAAGAAATAAACTGAAGTTAAATGAACTATTTAAAAAAAAAAAAATATTTGTGAAAGTTATTTTAAAAAGTTACTCAACTGGTTGTTTTATTATATTTAACTACATTTAATTAAATTCTGAATTACATGAATTAAATCATTTTAAATGTCTCAGTTTGTCTATTTGAATTTTTTTTTAATTATTAAACTGATAAGTGATTCCTTCATATAATGTGCAAGCAGCACTTCTACTCCACATAAAACCATTAAAATGTAAGACATTTACAAACAAAAACTGCATACTGTTGGGTCTGTGCAGTTTACTGAACAGGGCAAATTACCATTAGAATGCCTGCTTTAATTACCGCCTGTTTAAGACATGATTTTTTGGGGGCGTTAAATAATGGCACAAATACCAGTAATTTGATGAGCACAAACGTTAGTAAATCACGTTGCGTGATTCATTTTAATACTCTCCTCCCATAAAGTTTGCGTCTGAAAGGGAAACTCCTACAAATGCATATTCAATAAGGTCAGGCGCAAAAATAACTGCCCATGCCTTTTCAGCACCAATTCTTCACTGCACGTCTTTAATACTGTAAATCCTGACAGTACTATTTTAACGCCAAAAGATGGTTTGCGCTGGCGCAAACTGTTAGTAAATCTGTCAAAAACAGTTTTGGTGCAGGATTGACTTTGAAACAATTTTCACTCAGAAATCACTGATAAATTTTATATAATTACAATGGCAAGTAACACACTGATTTAAATGTTAAGTATAAAGAGTATTTTTTCAGAAAATCGTACAGCAATAATCTTTATTTACAACTTTAGAAAATCATTCTTTGCATTGTACTGTGTTGTTTCACCACCTGAAGCGCCCTGAAGCAAAACCAGTTGAGATCCACTGATCTAACACAAGACACAGCTTATCACCTCGGGTCCACTAATTCAGCCACTAATGCAACTAAATGTAGCATTAAGTGACCATTGGCCACTTTTGCCAAATTAAAGAGAACAGCATTCCAAAGGTTTGTTCCTTGGCAGATAATTCATGAGATCTAAATTATTCATCTCCACTAGTCCCAATGAGAATGCCAAGCTCTCCTGTGCTACAAATCTGTTGCTG
>JAFVLL020007895.1:0-18139 GCA_021397915.2 Tor tambroides | reverse complement strand
CATAAATGGACTGTTCAACCAAAAATGTAAATTCTGTAGAGTATTCTGTATTCTGCATAGCTGTCACAATCACCAGGGCGAGGGAAACGCGGAGGCGAGGCGCTTCATCAAAACTCAGACTTTTATTGACAAAACTCAGGAATCGCTGGAGACATGGAAGTACACAGAATGGCGATCACATGAAGACGATCACATGAAGACGATCAGACTGGACCCAGAAGCAGGGAAACACAGGGCTTAAGAACTGGAGACTAAACTAGATAATTAATAACACAGGGCTGGGAACTAATAAACTAATGATGACATAAAACGAGGAACGGGACAGGAAGTCCAAATATGGGCACGAGAGGAGGGGAAACACAAGACACAGAGAGACAAAGTCTGACAATAGCATTTATTTATGAATAGTATTTTTGTTTCCATACTATGGAAATCAATACGGTCCATGAACAGTTTGGTTACCCATATTCTTCAAAATATATTCTTTTGTGTTCAGCAGAAGAAGAAACTCAAACAGGTTTAAAACAACTTGAGAGTGTGTAAATGACGACAGTATTTTCATTTTTGGGGTGAACTATTGCTTTAATGTTATAGTCAGTGCGCCTAAACTGTATTACAGCAGTGTCAGATGGAAAAATGTAAGACCGCTAGTAAATTGTAATCTAAAATTACCACCACCACTAGTAAATTGTAAATTACCACTAGTAATTTTAATAATTTAATATGTTTGTTAAAATAAAAGTATCAACCTAACAATTTGAGTGAAGTAGAAAAGTAAATACTACATGAATTTGCACTGTATACACACAACATTGTTAAAAAATGAAATAAATAAATAAACATTAAACAAATTGTTTAATGTTTAATTAACATTAAACAAATAAACATAATTACAGCACAAAGTAAACAGCTGTGGTTGCCAGAAATTCACTGTAAAAATACAGTCACAATATTTCAAGTGTTACTGGATTAGTATGTTTACTTTACTTATAACTGTATTTCAATCTTATAACTGTATATTTCATTATTTGATATAATGTTAATTTACTTTTAGCTTAAAATGTACTGATAACCACCATTTTTTTTAACTATAAATATTCTTTGTATATTTGTAGTGTAAATCTCCCCAAACATCACATACAGATGATATAAGAAACATGATAACTTTACCATATCAATAAAATAACTCAGAAAAAAAGCCTCATTAAAAAAAGACTTGTTTTTTAGAGAATAAATTAAAGAAAAAATATAATTTCATACAAGCCCTTATAGTCTAAGCTGAATCGCCCCACCTCTCTCAAAAAAGCGTAGGTCAAAATCAAGGTGCCACCTGACTTTTGAATACCTTTACCTAACAGCTTTCACAATTGTACGAGTTCTAAAATCAGCAAGATTTCACCGAATCCAAAACTGTGCCCCAAAAATACTCTGTCATGTTCACTTACTATAAACTGCTAAACAGAAACTATAGAGGCTTGTTGCTTTTCATCTTCTCTTTTAGCTTCTCCTCCATTCTGCTTCATACATTATAAGACTGAGTACTGAAGAACATTTCAGATGACTGTTATTTATCCAGCAGCGAGCACTGGAAGTGAAAGACAGTCAGGGATTGGGAGGCTGAGTGCTTTATCTCCTGTGCTTTCACAGAGCGCTGAGGCGCATCAGAGATGCAGAGAGGGTGAATGCACTTCTCTAGCACAGAAAGAAAAGAAACAAAAACAAGCAGGCATGTATCTAATTAGAACAAAAAGAGTCAGAAACAGAAAGAAGTCAGCTGTGACAGACCAGAGCAGGTGGTGAACCTAAACAATCAGATAGGAGATGCTGTTACCAAAAGGACTTCAGAACGAAACAACATGCATTAAATTGCATACGATTAACACATAATGCATTTAAAATAAGGGATGGGTCACAATAGTTAAGTGGACTAATGTAACAACTGACTGCCCAATTAGTGAGGTCATATAGATGATACAGATTTTTTTTTTTTTGATAATCGTGTATTTTTATAGTTTAATGAACTGTGTTATGGTTATGTGCTGTACTAAACATGAACATTTTCAGTAGATTGGAATCTGGATGGGTACACATTATTTTTAAAGGAATAGTTCAGCCAAAAATGAAAATTTAATGAAAATGTACTCACCCTCAAGCCATCCATGATGAGTTTGTTTCCTCATTGGAACAAATTTGGAGAAATTTAATATTACAGAACTTACACACCAATAGATCCTCTTAAGTGAATGGGTGCCGTCAGAATGTGATGTTTTATCAGCTGTTTGAACTCTCAATAATCCACACAACTCCAGTCCACCAATTAACGTCTTGTGAATTCTGGCGGCACCCATTCACTTCAGAGGATCCGCTGGTGAGCAAGTGATGTAATGCTAAATTTCTCCAAATCAGTTCAGATGAATTAAAAAAAAAAAAAACTCATCTACATTGTGGATGGCCTAAGGGTGAGTAAACTATCATCTTTGATAGAACTATTCCTTTAACTAGACCAAACCAAATAGTGCAACACATTTTCACATTTTTTTTTTTCCAATATTTTCCCCCCATCTAATTATTTAATTAATTAAAATGTAATAATTAACATTTAATAATTAATAAAAAATGTAGTAATATAGTTTTAACCAGGAATTCCACTGTCAAGCACAATTATTTTTAAAAAGTAAATAAATAAAAAGCTGAAATAATGCAGGCCATGGAGAAAATGAACAGGATTTTTACTTCCGAAACCTGGTTTGCTGGTATTCAAATTGATGCCCAATATTCTGTTACAAAATACAAAGAGAACGCATAGAGAGTATATCACCGCAGGAGTCCTGCCGAGTGGGGTTACAAACCAAAGTTGTTGGTAATTAACTGAAATCAAATAATTTGTTCTATCAAAGTACATTAAGATAAAAGCAATTCAAATGAAATCAAACCACGTTAAATCCTTTTGAATGCCTTTCTCCTGAAAGAGGCACAGATGATGAATTAGGCTCCTGTATGGGTTTTTAAAACATTCCAGCATCAGCCTCTCAGTCCTATAGCTGCATGCCAGGTGGCAGCTGGGACAGTTGCCTTTTAATCTGGTTTGGCGGTCCTAAATCACTGCCACAACAGCAGGCATGATGTAGGGGAGTTTGGAAGAGACATTCACTCAGACGCTCCTCTGGCCATGGGTTGGGTTCTGTCTCTCTCTCTCTCTCTCTTTGCCCAGGTGTGTGGCCTTGTTTGCCATATGTCAAGTGAGTGAACCACTAATATCCACAGGGCACCAACAGGAGCCTGCCCAAAAACAAGTTTTTATTTATTTGGTATGACATTGAAAACCACAGTCTGTCACATAGGCTGAAAGAATTTTTGGTCGTACTCCATGCTTCAGTCTTCAGTCATGAGTGTTATTATGATGCTTTTTAAAGATTCAACAGTGTACCAAAGCTACATGCTAACTATGAGGCACCTCATGAGGGTGCCCAACTACTTGTTCTGGACAGGCTGTCAGACTGATAGGCATACTTTTGCCCCAGGATAAAACTGTCTCGCAGACTGTTGAATCTCTGCAGCTCTGGTCCACTGTCTGCATACATTGCTCAGAGTCAAGCATTAGTTTTAACCCGTCTAAACCCTTATGCCATTTCTAAGGGTGTTGGGTCCTCTTTAATAGAATGAAAGCCAAATCCCTCTAAGTGGACCAAAAAGTGAACAGAGTTAAAAAGTACCCAGTTCTTTGAGTATTCACACAGTCTCAGGTCTCTTTTCACATTACCATTCATGCATTTAGCAGATGCTTTTATCAAAAACAGAACATTTGTTTTTGGTTTAGCTTTAGCTGGGGTTTTTTTCTGAAAATATCATATTTTTACATTATTTTTAGTTTTGAGAAAATTTATGCATTCCATAAGTTTAATAGAAAACTAGATTTTGATATATAGGCTACACAACTGTTCAAAAGTAAGATTTTGTAATAGCTACTCTTGAAAGAAATTTTGTATGCTCACCAAGGCTGCATTTATTTGATCAAAAATACAGTAAAACAGTAATATTGTAAAGTATTATTACAATTTTAAATGAACTGTTTTCTAATTTAATATATTTTAAAATGTAATTTAAGCTGAATTTTCATCAGCCATTACTCCAGTCTTCAAGGTCACATAATCCTTCACAAATCATACTAATATTCTGAAGAAACTTTTTTTTTTTTAATTACCAATGATGAAAACGGTTGTGTGTCGCTTAATATTTTTGTGGAAACCATGCCATTTTTTCAGTATTCTTTGACGAACAGAAAGTTCAAAAGAACAGTATTTATTTGAAATAGAACTCTTTTGTAACATTATAACTGCCTTTACTTTTTTACTTGAGATCAATTTAATGTGTCCTTGTTTAAAGGTAGGGTATGCAATTTTTCAAAAACTTTTTAGAAAACTGAGTCGGGGCCGAGTACCAAAACAAACGTGTAGCCAATCAGCAGTAAGGGGTGTGTCTACTCGTGATGTGGAGGAAAGAGCGTTCAGTGAACAGCCGAGCCGAGCGACAGAAAGATAGAGATGGTGGATAAAAAACAAAAAGAGGAAAACGACTGCAGAAAGATAAGGCAAGAAGTAGGACCCGTGTAAATATCGGATCAGCTTTCCAACGCTGGAGAGAACTCAAGGAGCGGAAGGGCTGCGATTGAACGCCGAGGTTGCTTTGTTTCTTCTCGATAGGTGAGTAACACCGTGTCTACACCGGGCAACAGCTAAAGCCTGCCTACACTGGACGCGTGTATTTCAGCCGAGAATGTAGTTGTTTAAAACTCAAATCTGCGGTTTATTTATAAAAACAGCGCCTATTTGAAAATGTGCTTCTCTGATTTCGGAGACGTGAGCTCCACGCGATCACCGGGCACTCAGTGCTCCTGTGTCCCGAAGAGAGGAGCATAACCTCGGCTAGTCCTTCTGACATTTGCTGCTGGCTCTGATGTCTCTGTAGTGGTTAAACATAAGATAAAACTCGTTTTGGGTAAATCTAACAGGTAATCTTTGGTCTTTATTCTATTGTTCTATTAATATGTTGAAATGAAAACACAGAGGCAGTGGTGTTTGATATATTTCATCTGTAAATAGAGTGAGGAAGATTGCAGCAGCCAAGGCGAGCTGACTGATGTTATCAAGTACGCTGCTGTTTGCAGAATTACCGGACTTGCGTCGTTCCGTCCGCGGGAGTTCACACTCCCAAGTCTAACTCGTGAAGTCCGAACTACCGAGGATGCAAGTCCAAAATTTGCGTACTTGGTCTTGAGAAACGCGCGCAGACCTAACGTTACGTCACCAGACCATTTGCCTAATCTTCTCGGTACTTTAGACCGCGATGGAAACGCAGACAGCAACAGGTCTGGGGGAAAAAA
Source organism: Tor tambroides (assembly GCA_021397915.2). Classification (NCBI taxonomy): domain Eukaryota; kingdom Metazoa; phylum Chordata; class Actinopteri; order Cypriniformes; family Cyprinidae; genus Tor; species Tor tambroides. The sequence goes on along the minus strand of JAFVLL020007895.1, from coordinate 12,759 downwards.
GTTCCTGGGACATATTGTTCCAGGTAATTTCGGTGGAAAAGCGGCTTATGTTTCACAGAACTAATCGTTGCCTGGGTTGCGTAGGCTACATATATGTGGGGTGGATCTATCAAAATAGGGGCGAGACCCTTTTGGTGTAGGGGCGTGTTTGTTTTGGTGATTTCAAATATCAACATTGGCTTCCAGAAATTGCTTACCCTGCCTTTAATAAAAGTATTCATTTATTTTTTAAACTTACCCTAAACTTTTGAACTGCACTGTATTTTGATATGAATATACATATTTAGAGGTAAATTTCAGCAAACTGAATCATGTTTGATTAATCGTACAAAAAAATTGGTTAATTAAAATACATTTTTAATCTACTGAAAGCCTCAGGCTACATCCATTCACACAAAAGTATTATATTTCTAAAGTAATTTCATGACTTTCATGCAGCATTACAAGGTGGTCCAGCTAAACCCTCGAGCCTTCATTTGTGCAGAGCACTGAAGACCTCTGAGAGTCTCTGAGTAGTTTATATATAATATGATCCTCATTGTTGTCTCCACAGAAATAAAATAAGCGGCTCATCTCCTTCTCTGTGTGTCATCATTACCTCTATACGGTTCACAATATTACAAATGAACCACACAGCAGTCCTAAAGCCAAATGTACTCAGACCAGACCTCTGAGAAGCACATTTTGGACCATTTGTCACAATTCATGCAAATCATTTCAGCCAAATTATTTATTTTATTTCTGATTCAATACCTGTTGCTGTGTCATTTATTTTTACATAAAAATGTAAAATTATTTATATGAATAGCAAATATCTGGTTTTGAAAACTTTGTTTCTTACTGAAGGCACTCATCTATGTATTTGTAGTTATCAACAGATAAACTCCTAATTTCCTCTGCTTTTCACAAAGCACACTGTTTTGCTCATTAAGAATATTTGCTAATCTTTCAGTCTTCAGTATAAAAGCACTAATAATTTACTTCATTCCCATAATTCATTGTCTCTGATTTGCCATATTCGAATTGAATCCTTTCCAAGTATTCTGTTTTACAATGACTGGTCCTCCACTAAACGCAAAATGTGGAAAGAGAAAAGGAGACAGAGCGAAAGAGAGAAGAAGATCCACTGCTTCATTAATCACATTACTTATGCTGCAAATTTCACAAAAAGCTTCATCTTAAACCTCTGAATAATTAATTCAACAGTGAGAACGCACAAACACACACACCGGTCTGAACATGGGTCTCCTCCCCAGCCCAAATTCACCAAGCATTCGCCTACGATAACAGGCCACCATGTGTTTTACCAGATCTAACATCTAGCTGACAGACTGTTCTCTAAAAAACCCGTGCAAAGACATCCAGATCCAATTAAAATGGGTGCATAAATCCACAAACTATAACAACATATGCACTCTCCTGACTGTGCTATTAAAAGCATCCAAAATACTTTGCTCAAGCAGTGGCCACTGTGACATTAATGCATTTCAAATACTCATCGATTTCCTCACTTGTTTCTGATTACTAAGACACAGGGTCAAAAATTAACACTCAGAGAGCCCAATACGAGTAAAAATGAGCTTCAGTGTGGGAAAATAAAAAAGTTAGTAGCCAATAGATTGTCAATAAAAGAGTAAGTAGCCAATAGATGGTCTGTTCATATAGAACGACAACATAATAAATGGTGATTAAAAAGTGATGATTTACCAAAAAATGAAAATTCTGTAATAATGTTCTCACCCTTACGCTTTCTTTTGTGGAACATAAAAGGAAATATGTTTTGAGAATTCCTTTTCTTCTTCTTCTTCTTTTTTTTGCCATAATGGAAGTCAATGGTAACCAAAACTGATTACAAATATTATTTAAAATTAATTTTTCAGTGTTCCACAGGACTAAAAGAAATTCATACAGCTTTGGAACAACATGAGGGAGCATTTATGATCTCAATTTTCATTTTTGGTTAAACTATCCATTTAAATCAAATTGTATAAAAGTTAGTCAGATCCTCACTGGTGAACAAATTGTCTCATAAAGAACAGATCTGTTCATTTTGTAGACTACAGTATACTGTATGATGCTCTGACTGAATTATTTGCAATATTTGACATTTGGAGAATGAGCAAAAAGGCTGGCTAACCGCACACTGATCCACTCGAAGACTGAAAAAGTCTACAAAAACATTTCTTTTAATTTATAAATTGCATGGTGCAAAAAGTGCAGGTGAGTTAAAAACAAAGACACCAGCAAGCAAACGTTTCAGCACATTGCTATCTTCAGAGCACTGAAGAAATGTTTTTGTAGACTTTTTCAGTCTTCGAGTGGATCAGTGTGCAGTTAGCCAGCCTTTTTGCTTATTCTCCAATATACTATTGGCTCTACGCACCTGTAGTACAAGAACCTGTAGTTTCAGGACTTTTTTCCTGTTTGGAGCGCTACATTTTTTCCAGTTTCAATATTTGACATTTGGCATAGAGATAAAAATAACACCATTTATGTATCCATCAATCCATCCATCCTCCAAACTGTTCGGACTATGCAGGGAAACACAATGGATGGCCAGTCCATCACAGGGCTGACAAAAATATTTATTTTATTTAAAAAAGCAAAACAGTTTAATGTAAGATATATTTAAGGCTGGAAAATTCTTAATTCTAACTGCCAAGGGAGGCAAAAAGTTAATTTTGGACCCTGCAGACCAGATGGAAAACCCTGAGGTACAATAAAACATCTTGACTGTCTCCATTAGCTTGCACAGTGCTGGTTCCAGCATGTCAACATAAAACACAGATGCACATGATGTCATAGGCCAGCAGATTACCTGTGCGTTGCAGGATTAGCTCCAACAGCAATGCTCAGCCACAACCACTCGATCCGTCAAAGGTCAGAACACTTAATGACTCAGCTGAATGTGTGGCCAACTTCAACTGAACTTCAATCGGACCAAATGGGGTGTGCAATAGAACGCCAACAAAAACAATGAAGCCTGTCACACAGGTGCTAGATGAATCACCTCCAGAAGCAAGGCTACTGCTCTTACCAGAACCCAAGTGCTTTGCTTTGTCATCTCCCTTGTCATTTTAAACCCCTTTTCAGCAAGTGCTTTGGCTCGGGATTAGCATGCATTATTGCTTCCCGTTTTATACAGTATCACATGGATAACTGTAAGGTCATCCACCAAGCAGGGGTCGTTTTACTGAGACCACTGGACCAATTACCTGGTTGGGAAGGAGGAAACACCTGAAGCTGAGGCATGAATTTTACCCAGAAAAAACCTGTAAATGAGTTCCATATGGCAGATATAAATATATAAAACACACTTTTTGAAGTAAAACTTTCCAGACGTTGACACAAACCACCTATGAAAATAAATGCAGACCAACCTGAGAAGGTCAGTCTTTTATGTGGGATGGAAGTGGTGTGCAACCACAACCCTGTTCTAAAACGTAATTCACACTTAACCAACAGATGCCATCCAATGTCAATAATCACCAGATTTCAGTACGTCACTTCTCAGACACTCTACAACCCAACAAACACTGACCAACGGAAACAGATTCCGACAGGGTAACACACAGATCTGACAAAACCCGACGAACATGTCTGTTGGCGTTGGTTGGTTTCTGTCTATGCATTGTGAATTAGCTTTAAAGGGATAGTTCACCCAAAAATGAAAATTCTGTCATTAATTACTTACCCTCATGTCATTCCAAATCTGTAAGACCTACATTCATCTCTGGAACACAAATTAAGATATTTTTGATGAATTCCGAGAGCTTTCTGACTAGGGCTGTGCAATTAATCGCATGCGCTTCTCATGCGCATCTTGTCAGTAAAGCCGGCTCCGTGATTAGCGCTAAATCTCCATCTCCTGTTTTCAAATGGAGCGGCAGTTAATACACAGAGCCGTAGTTCACTGACAAGCTAGGCAATATCGCGTTCAATATCGCAGATGAATCGCATTCGATTATGAACGCGATATCGCGTAGCTCCAGATCAAAGCGTAGACAACATATCCGCGTACATACATTGCATACATTGTTTACGTATGTGATACTCTTCAAAATGGCGCCAGGGTGACGCAGAGGAGACGAATTGTTGAACAAAGTCGTTATTTTTGTTTTCTTTTGCGCACAAAAAGTATTCTCGTAGCTTTGTAAAATTACGGTTGAACCACTAATGTCATATGGATTATTTTAACGATGTCCTTACTACATTTATGAACCTTGATTATGTTAGGATCCTTGCTGTCTATGGGGTGGGTCAGAGAGCTCTTGGAATTCATTAAAAATATCTTAATTTGTGTTCCGAAGATGAACAAAATCTTACAGAATTTTCATTTTTGGGTGAACTATCCCTTTAAGAAAGCATCCAAACCATCACTTAACCGTGATCGATTTGGAATATTCTATAAAGGCAGCAACACAAATAGCGCTCTGCATGGGTCACTTGATTTCAGTATTTGTTTGTCAGGTGTGAATTCCGAATATTTTTTGCCATTGAGGTGAATGGAAAAACAGTCCCAGTTATACTGAATTAACCCTAGCATTTGAAGCAAATGAAATTGCTTCTTTAAAAACATAGCAAAAACTAGTCAAAGCAGCCATCGTAATTAGGTTGCTTACCATTTAAAACAGCCTCCACATCTGGAATGCTATGATCATTCCCTACAATACTGCCTCCGTAACCAGCTCCCTAGGTTTCATACGGAGCAATGATATCTGCCCTTTCCTTGAGTTTCACGAAAGCATTTCCTCTATGTAGTGTAACAAATCAGCATTGCCTTTGCATGACTGAGGTCACTTGAACAATCACTGTTTGTGCCTTTATTGACTTTCCTCCAATAGCAGGTAAAAATCACAGTTGGACAATAAGCCAGCACAGCATGCCTAGATATCATCTCATTTAATTAGGCTCTGGGGGCGTCCTCCCGATTTCATTACGAAAGGATAGTGCTTAACCTGCTTTTTGGGGCATGCTCTCTTAAAAGGGGGAAACATTTCCAGCAACCTTGAACTGTTTATAATAGCTGATAAATATCTGAAGCGAGAGTCACGGGTAAGATAAAAGAGGGTTTGATATAATGAAGTGTGGTTTGAGTAAACTACTTTTCAATGATGCCTTTCCATCTGCCTGCACCGGTGCTGTAAACTCTTTGCTGCGATACACTGGATTAGATGGCAAACAATGATTAAAGGTTCACTAAACAGACTGTGGAAAGAGGTTTTATCAAGCATCCTCTGAGAGCATATATGACACAACTACACTGATGACTTCGCAGCGATTGTCCTTATTTTTTTATAATATGTAATAAGTGAATGAGCAGTGCTGAGAATTAGGACACAGTACCATACGATGGAGATATGAATGCATGCACTTAGCAGGAGAACACAAGCCTCAGAGTAAAACTATTCAGATAATCTCTTTGCAGGGCACCGTGACATTTACATTCATCTGATATGATGAATATGCAGCTTTTGAAAATGGCACTTTTTCTCTGTGAACACACCTGGATGAAGAAACACTAAGATCCAGTGCACGTGTGCTAAGAAGTTCTTGCGACTTAACCCTTTGATGCATGAAGTATTCATTAAATAACAAAGGGGGAAAAAAATCACAAGGGAGGTTATCATTTTTCCAATGCAAAAAATAATATTAAAAGAAGATATTCAAGGGGTACTAGGTGCTTCAAGACTTGCAAGCCATGTTGAATTTATGTTGTCATAAATAAAAAAACACCATTACATATAAAGTGGGTGGTCATGTTGAATTATGTTTAAGGGTCAAAGGTAAATTATTTATGATGGTTTAGATGTAACAAAACACTCTGAATGGTTTAGAATGTCTTTTAAAGAACTGTTGACTATAGTGAACGTCATGAATCAAAGGGTCAAGTTAAATAAAATATGGATGTTAAAATATATATACTTTTTAAATAATTAATCAAACTATCATACACTATTACCTGCTGTTGTTTTTTTGTTTTTTTTAAATCATAAATCTTGTTATGGGAAAGGCAAAAGCGATGAAAACTCGGCCTTATTTGTTTACAAATGCTGTTTTTGGTTACAAAAGACAACCTTGCAATAACTGCCTAGTTGTATTTTATATTGTGTATGCATTTAGATATGATACTTGAAACCAGAATCTCTTTTTCATCTCGCGTCTAGAATTGAGAGCACGAGGGGAAAACAATCTTGACAGATTTGTCTGTGCTACAAGCTGACAATCTATGCTTTATCTCAATCTGACAGTGAACAGGGATTTGCAGCAAGTGAACAAAACCCCTGCAACTAGTTCAAGACTCATTGATCCCCACATCAAGATTCATTAAATATCTGCCCTTATTGATTTAGATTTTTCTGACAGAGTCACTCAAAAATGCTACTTTGCAGCCAAAAGCTTACGTTATGCAAGCCATACAAGTAATACATTGTGATATTCGAGAAACTTGTAACATTCACAACTAGTGGTTAGAAGTTGCCAGAAGTTTATGATATAACAATACACTGGCTATGTTTCAAGCATTACAGGACGGCTAATAAAATGTGTTTTTTACTGAAAATAACCAAGATGACCCAACAGTAGGTCACATGATGATTTCATTTGGGTTCAGCTCAAAATTGTCTTTTTCAGCAACTATTGACCAATGATAAAATAGACAGAGCACTGACACCCATTCAAACACCATTAGGGTAACATACGACACTACAGTAATGCAATAAACTCTTCCTAAATAACACAGTGCAACATAATTCACGCCAATGAAGATAAGTGATAACAAAAATAAGAGCAAACTGACTTAATATAAGGAATTCTGGAAATTTGGTACAAATTACAAGACGACTCATACTAATAACAATTCAATCGTCATTTTACAGTTTAAATATATGCACTGCACTGCTAAATGTAGCCTACATTTCTCAGTAAATAAGCCAATTCATATGTTTTAAGACTTGCGAAGAATACTAAAAATATATTTTTAAAAAGCCATTCTTATCGAACAAATTCTTATATTATTGTTTCATTTCCACAATATATCATGACTCTATATCATCCTTTAGGCTACATACCAAATATTTCCGTCTCAAAATTCACAATACGTTTGTGATGGCTTGAGCCTATTCGTACTCTTTTGGTTCTATCCAAGCACACCACACCACACCAGTAGACACTACCTAGGGAATTGAATTACACCATCGACTACTACAACACGCGAGTGTGAAACATTCCAACCTCAACCTGACTACTACACATTTCAATGCAACATTTCGGGAAAAAATGCTCGCGTCGCATCAAAACGTGTAGCAACATCAGGCGCGTGGCGAGATGCGCTGACAGATTATATAGGATGCTCCGCGAGCGCAAGTTTGATTGCTGCTGCTGCGTCTGTCTTACCTTGCTCTGAATCAGCGTCCCTCAGTGTCTGAACATTTGAGAATATATCCCCGAATCCCAGTATGACGAGCAAGGTGAGGATATATTCGGACATCGTTGCTGAGTGAGGGCGAAGGCCACCGCACTTCTTTTGCTGAAGTCCGATTCCAGCCCTCCGGTAGAGCGCCGTTATTCAGGAATGACAAGTGAAATTTGTCTGCAGAGCGCACCGACCCTCTTTCACTCCTCGCATTCAGATGGATTTCTAGGCGCGCACACACATGAGCTTGCAGGCGACAGTGTGAGCGAAGAGAGAGAGAGAGAGAGAGAGAGAGAGAGAAGGAGAGAGACGGAGGGTGTGCGGATAGATGGGGACAATAACGCACTGTGAGCTTGACTTTGATCGGTTTCCAGGCACCTGACGTAGAGCAAGGAAAGCAGGGGTTCGTAACATGGGGAATGCGCTAATTAAGCAAAAAACAACAACAACAACAACAACAAAAAAACCTTAGAATTTATTTGGTTTTTGTGTCAAATGTACTGGTTTGGTGAGGTAGCTCAAGGAACATAATAGTGAGCAATGCGCGAGCTGTTCATAACTTTAAAGGGAGTCTACTTTTAAAAACAGCGATAATTTTCGCTGCGCAATTTGTCGAGAATCATCTCGGGCAAAGCCAAGTTGTTGTTTGGTGCCTAATAGCACGTTAAGTATCTTAAAGATGCTTTAAACAAAGTACAAAGTTTTCTGGCATATAAATCCAAAATAGCCAGATAAATAATGACAGCGTTTGTTTCGTCGTCCGATAAGCTTTACCTTCGCAAACAAACGCAATTTCCGTTCGCGAGCATCATCTGGGTAAAAATATGCGGTCTAAGTTTTGTAGTTAATGTCAGGTTTGAACATCCCACTAAAATAATGTGTAAACCCACTAACGCTATACCTGTTTGTTTTAGGCCAGGTTTTATTGGTTTTATAGGTTTTATTTGAGGGTGTCATATTCTGTAACTTGCCCCCTGCTGATAAGGAGTGTTAAATGCTGTCATCAAACTGCAAAAGGCGGTTCAGAAGCTGCATTTATAGGATTTTGTAGACATGTTATGAAATTATGACTATAGAAACATAAAATGCTGAATAATATTAAAAAAAAAAATAACCCTGGTTATTCAATTAATATTCCGGTCACAAAAAAAGCATGACTGACCAGAGAAACACATAAATTGTTTAAGGTCAGTGAAACTGCATATTAAAGGGCTGCCCTTTAACACTACTGACATATTCACAAGCTTTTCCGTGTAGGCTTATAATAAGCAATAACAGCCCAAGGCAAATTCGATTTCACACTGGATCCCTGTACTATTTTGATAGATGGCAGTGTAGATAAAATATAGTCAAAAAGTGAGCCAAACTGGTCAGTGCTATGGATAAACATTTCCTCTAAAAAAATTTAGTTGCTGCCCTTGTCTGTATCTGCCAAAGGAACATTTTAAATCATACATTACCTTCATACATTTAGGCTATATATTCATCAAATACATATTCACAACAAGGTCAGATAATATGATAGGAGAATTTTGCAGTTTGTAATAAGGATATATAACAGTCACATTATTATTTGTAATATATTATTTATTTAGTATTTATTTGAGGGATAATGTACAGGTAATTGGTGAAAATGATGAAAATTATGTCATCATTGACTCACCCTCACATTTTTTTCAAACCTGTATGAGTTTCTGTCTTGTGTGAAACATAAAAGAAGATATTTTGAAGAATGTTGTTAACCAAACAGTTGGTGGTAACCATTGACTTCCATAAGGAAAAAATACTATGAAAGTCAATGGCTACCACCAATTTTTTGGTCACCAACATCCTTTAAAATATCTTGTGTGTGTGTGTGTGTGTGTGTGTGTGTGTGTGTTCAAGGGAAGAAAGAAATTTGATTCAAGATTGGAACAACATGAGGGTGAGAAAATGATGGCAAAATTTATTATCCCTTTAACACAAAATAAAACCTGACAGGGTGATCAGGATACTGTATTGTGATAATGACCACTTGATTTTCTATTACACAATTTATCAAATAAATTTATATGAAATAATATCATTTTAGTTTAATTTCTTCTTCTTTTTTTTTTGTTATGTAAGAAAAAAGAGACAGAGTCATGATCGACCTGTGAGTGTTTAACTAAAACAAAAATGGCCATCTGACTGTATGTTATATCTTTTATTATCTTTCTAGTAGAGACAGTAGAGAAAAAAAAAACATGTATTGCCAGGAAACATGGCTTACTTTGAAGACACCCCAACATGCTGTGTCTTTCTGAATGATAAATCAGTGTTTAGTGTGTCTGTTTGTGCTCCAGTGGTCATGGCTACATGTGAAGATGCTGCAGACATCTATTGAAGATTGTGTTTTCAGTACACAGAACGCAAGGTCTGCCGTAGACTGCCCACACATTTACAGCCAATGGCTCGCTCCAGGGAAAGCACTTGTGCCTGCAAAGCAGTGACCCCCTCCAAAGCACAAGCAGTTCGGAGGCTTTCAGGATGAAACTTCCTTTATGCACAGCACTCATTTTTTTCTTGAGCATAGTCACAGCTGTGTTTGGCAAAAACCTTTCATATTCACTTACATTGAATTCAGTTTCTTCTCCGCCACTACACTCTACCTATATTCTTATGCAACCATGTGAAGATGAATAACTGAGATAGCAAGTAAACATGTCATATTCTGAATATCTACTTCTCAAACTGTTGCCAGATGGGTAAAAGTTAAGACATTGTTGCACCATTGAAAATTTTGGTTTTGAAATGAGGCAATATGTCTTTTTTAAAATTAATTTACTTCAAGTGTGCTGACTGAACGTATAGGTCAATTCACCATTAATTAAAATGCTCCATCATTGTAACAATTTCATATTTAAAGACCAGGGATATTGTAAACTAAGCAGAGCAAATTGTTCCCTTTGCAGTTTTATGTACTGAATCTTCTGTTTTCTATGAATCTTATGCACATCATGGAGAACAAAGAGCTTGTTGTCTATGTGAAGACACACACATACACAAAAAAACCCTTTGTAGAGGAAACACAGCACAACACCACAACTAATGTGACAAAAAACTACAGTATAGATAGAATTAGCAAACTATTGAACAATGCAATCATTTATTTATTCATGGCCCAGTGCAAGCTGGGAAGACAAGCAAAGAAAATGGGATTGAACCACAAAACCATTTTTTGTTGTTATACCTCTTTAATCTCATCGTAATTCCAACTTGCCTGCTACACCTGTTGATTCAAAAAAGTTGTGTGTTTATAAGAAACAAATTCATCATTTAGATGTTTTAACTTTAAAGCATCGCTTCTGGTCAAAATACAAAATCCACCAACATACTTGTTTATATGTTGCATAAGTCTTATGGACTGTTTTCCCTAAAACAGTTGCATATTTCTCTCTTGATTCAAATGAGATGGCTTTTTTTATTAAGGATAGATGACTCTTTTAGCCAGAAGCAGTTTTTTGGAGTTAAAACGTCTTAGATGATGGATTTGTGCAGCTTTTCACTTCACAAGACATTAACTGATGGACTGGAGTTGTGTGGATGACTTTTGGATTGTTGTGTTGTTTTTTTATCAGCTGTTTGAACTCATTCTGACGGCACTCATGAGGATTCATTGGTGAGCAAGTGATGCAATGCTAAATTTCTCCAAATCTGTTTCAATGAACAACCAAACAGACCAAAGGGTGAGTAAATCTTCAGCAAATTTTCAATTTGAGTGAACTATTCCTTTAAGCAAACCAAAAAATGCAATAATGGAGTCTATCTTTGGTTATTTTTCAGCATCATTTACCAGATCTAACAATTATTTCTTATAGTGGAGTCTCACATAAGTTGCTGTTGTTATCTGTGGAGTTTTCAATTGTGTGCCTTTTGTTTTTTTGTTGCCATAATAAAGTGCTGAGGTCTAGTGTGGAGTAACTGAGCTTCTTCTCAAAATGGTCGGCCCTTTCTTAAAGGTCAGCAATTAAAAGGATTGCAGTTTCTCCAAGTTAAACAAGGCCCAGTGTCAAGCAGCTATATTGTTAAGACTCCAGGGAGAGAAGGTATCAAAATCTTATCATCAGTAATTAAATAATTGCATGTCAGTGATTCAAACCTCATTAAAAATGTTGCTCTGGCTTCATTATGAAGGTTGCATACTTTTGACACAAATCTGAAAAATGCACTAATTGCTATGGCATACTACAACTGAACCAAACAATAACCGGTCTTAAGCATAATAATAGGAGCCTAAATCTGTGCAGTGATCAATGTTTCTGCTCTGTTGACTAAATTTTAAGAGTATATTTTTGTTTTGTTTATTATGTTTATTTTGTACCATTCCACAGTTTGGGATTAGTAAGTGTTTTTGTATTTTGTTTTAAAGAAATGTAACATTTATTTAGCAGGGTGGCATTAAATTGATCAAAAGTGACAGTAAATACATGTTTCAAAAGATTTCTATTATAAATATACATCCTGCTCTCTATTTGTCAAAGAATTCTACAAAAAAAGCAACACAAGTGTTTTTTTGTTTTTTTCTTGAGCGGCAAATCAGTATATTAGAATGATTTCTGAATGATCATGTGACACTGGAGTAATGGCTTCTAAAATGTTTCTTTGTCATCATAGGAATAAATTACACTTTAAAATATACTAAAATGGAAACACATTTAATATTTGCCTATATTACTGTTTGACTGTATTTCTGATCTAATAAATGCAGCCTTGCTGAGCAACTCTAAATCACTGAACAGTAGTATATATTTAGTTATTTTGTCAACAATTAGGAGTACACTAGCATAGTTAATCTTAAAGCTGACACACACCCACTTTAATTTTAATTTTCTGATGTCTTTAAGGGTATACCTGACTATTAGTTATAGAGCTACTCTTGTGTGTCATGATGAAATAAAAATTTCTTGATTGCAATATTGCAAGATTAAATGACGTCGTCTGCATTCTCCATGCCACGACGTTCTGACGCCACTGTTTAGCATCAATGAATATTCTGTCATGCTGGGATTTGCATCACCATTCCATGCACTCTCTCAGTCTATCTTCTCACCTTTAACCTTAATTAGCAAGACAGGAACACAGAGAGAATGGTGAATGCAAAAATGCAAAGCCCTTGTACTAATAATTATTCTAGCGACGTCGTGGAGGGTTTTGGCCCTGTCAATAGCTGTGATGCTCACAGCGAACCTCCTGGTCCTGCTGAAGTTCCACAGGCCCACTGGCACATGTGTGAACATGACACCTCAGTGCCCCGCTGACATCACACCCATGTTTAATCAGGACCCTCTGCGAATTTTAGCACACGCACACATTTGTGGGGGCCA
>JAFVLL020007893.1:0-31546 GCA_021397915.2 Tor tambroides | reverse complement strand
ATCAAAACCAACAAAAGAGCAACAACATGCAAGCATATGACAAGTCTCGGTTAGCCTAACGCAGTACACATAGCAAGGTTTTTTGTTTTTTTTTCTGTAGGAAAACAAGTAGATAGAATAGAAAAAAGAAAGCTAGTGTTAGTTTTTAAAGAAAAAGTAGCAGTTAGAGAATAAATATGTAGTTGATAGAGGGTCAAGGGTGTGTGTGTTTTTTTTTTTTTTAAATACATTAAAACACATACATATACACATTTTAAAAAAAATCACATATAGATGGCATGGACATCATTCTGTATTTGTTGTTTGTTAGGATGTTACAGTTTTTTTCAAAATGCTTACAGTTTTTGAAATTGTGGTTCCATTTCTCAAAACTCTACACACAAAACACACACGCAACATACAAAACGTCACACATATTGAAGCAAACACTTCTTTGAAAATTGTTTTAACTCTTCTAAAAATGGAATTTTTGCATAGTAACTCTACACAAAAATATAAAATAATTAGCCACAAACACACCAAACTACACAGACGTGAAAAATGTAAAACACGACTCTCATGTGTCTTTTGCTTGTTCTTGTCTTTTTGTCACAGCGCTCGCACATACTTTACATTCTTTACATTCAAATGCACATATACATTGTATGTACAGTATGTATGACTGATGAATTTTACACAGTTGAAATTGAAATATACTTTATTGTCCCCAAAGGGGAAATTGGTAGTGGATTCGATAGCCAGCATTTCGTCAAAACCTGATACATTAAAAATTAAAAACAATATACATACACACTATACACATCAACCACACTCACACAGATATAGAAAGGTATAAACATCACTGATCAGTATTCACCAGTCTGATTGACACTGGTATAAAATCATTTTTAAACGTGTTCCGCTTACTCCGAGGAATTCTATAGCTTCTTCCAGAGGGTAAGAGTTCATAACAGGGATAGAGTACATGAGATGGGTTACTTAGGGTCCTTTTTTGCCTCATTCAATGTACATTGCTCATACAGAGTCTGAATACTGGGGCAGTCTTTCAGTCCAATCATTTTCATAGCAGTTCGAACATTACACAGTATCTTTGATTTGGATTTTACAGAAAGATTACTATACCAGGTGGTCAAACCATACCTGATAACACTCTCTAATATAGAATGATAAAAGATCAGTTATCCAACTGAACTGAATCAATACTGAACTGACTTGAGCTGTAGAATGATACCATTGACATGTTAGAGCTGCTTTTTTTTCAGCAGAATGTGAAACTAAGCTTGCATGCATGTCCAGTATAGATAGACATATATATATATATATATATATAGGAGAGAGAGGAGATATTTGGAAAACATTTTTAACTAAATTGCATGTTTTTGAGGTTTTCATTAAACTCTCAGGCTTGCAGGCTGACTTTGAACAATATATACTAAAATCATTCGTATAAGAGTAGGGGAATATAGCATAGCTACTGGATATAGTGGGCCCCTTGGGCAGTGGAGGCCCCAATAATTGTCACCACCTTTTGGCTCTGTTTGCAGGAGTAATGCTGTTCTCTTCAATGGAGGAAAAGAAGAGCAGTTCTGTCTCTGCTCTGTATGAGGAGAGAGAGGATAAGAGAACTCAAGCAGCCACATCTCCAGAAGCCAGCTGTGTCTCTATGAAGAGTGACAGATCCATTACCCAACCCCCTAAACTCAATGATGGATCAGAAACCTCTGCGCTCAGGTGAGAAGCTATCCATAAGTAGACACAGATTAACATTCATTATTTAACCAACAGACAAAACACACACATACACACACGCACACACACAGACACAAAACTTTATTTGTTGTTTTTTTTGTTTTGTTTTTTTTTATTATTATAAGCAGAAGTCAGACAGCTGCATCTCCAGAATCCAGCTTTGTCTCTATGAAGAGTAACAGTTCCATAACTCAACCCCCTAATCTCAGTCATAGAGCAGCTGTAACCTCTGAACCCAAGCAACATGACACACAAGCAGCCCTACTGGAGGAGAATGGAAATCTGCAGAAACCAGTGAATTATGAACTACAAAGAATCAAAGACCAGATCAAAACCAGCATGAAGAACAAGTATGAGAGTATATCTGAGGGATCCAAACTCCACCAGAATCAAACCACCCTGAACAGGATCTACACACAGCTTTACATCATAGAGGGAGAGAGTGAAGGAGTGAATGAAGAACATGAGGTTTTACAGATGGAGAAAACAGCCAGAACAAAACACTTACAAGACACTACAATCTACTGCAATGACATCTTTAAAGCCTCAGCTGAACCAGGATGTGAGGAGAAAGACCAAATCAAGACTGTTCTTACTAAAGGCATCGCTGGATTTTCCATTGTAACCCTATCTATATTGTATTTTTGACAGAGCCCTTCTTTTAATATCTCTCTTGTAAAAATATATATTTTTCTTAATTGACATGTGATCAACCTCCAAAATGTGTATGTTCTTGGTCATTTGAATGACAAATGTAAGATTGAAAAAAAAAAAATCCAAAAAAAAGAGGGACTAAAATACTGCTCATATATGTGAAAACTATAACGTAGTTCTAATTAAAACTATTGTATAATAACGCATGTGTCTGTAGCAGGCATGACAAAAATATCTAAACATGAGGTAGATAAGTACTCATAAAATAAAAAAAATACATAGCCTGAGATGGCACAATACAATTTCTTGTCCTTTTAAGCTGTCTTCATTTCATGGATATGTAAAACAAATCGATTAAACTTATTTTATTTTTTAATTTGCCAAAGTTGAAAAGGCCCTGATTTCGTGGAATGACCCGTTTTACTGTTAAGTTCAACTTTGTATTGTTGTTATTTGTATGTCGCTTTGGACAAAAGCGTCTGCTAAATACCATAACCATACCTATACTTGTCATTCGAACCTATTAAAACGTTTTGTAATTGATTTCTTACCTGTTCTCCACAACGTGTTTTTCCAGAACTCCCGGGAAATGAATCAGCTGTTGACAGACGAAGGTGTCTCCCATCCAGCCAATCAAAATGAGTAATGCTAATATGAGCATGCGCAGTGTTGACTTAGCGTCTAATTTCGCGCGTTGTGTATAATTTCCCGCGTTTGTGTATAATTTCCCGCGCCTGTGTGTCGCTGCATGCAGGGACCACTACTACAGATAGGGGGCAGTGGCGGACACACAAATATACAACATATGTCAGGTTTTTGGTACACAAAGACTTTTGAGAAAACCACTTTTTGGGTATTAAAACATGCTGAGAAAAGGTTTTATAAGGGCTATTTTTATGAGGACAGCCAACTGTCCTCCTATACCAGAGGGTCCTCATTGCTCTTTGAAATGTCTTGAAATCTGTCCTTCTATACCCCAAAACAAACACACACACACACACACACACACACACTAGCTCTCTTCCAAACTGTGCCAGAAACACTTTTATATAAGCTTCCTCAACTTTTTCTAGTTTTTTAATTACATTTGACATATGTAAATGTCACAGATTTGGAAAGAGTGATCTTATTACCTGTACTGGACATTTCCACTTCAGAGCTAGAGAGTATTTTACTAAAATGTCAACACATGTTGTATATGCAGTACATGTAGTTCAAAGTTGTTTTTGTTTTTTTGTAAGAAATTTTATTCTTTTAATAATAATAATTATATTTTATTACTTTAATTTAATTAATTATTGTAATCATAATTTTGTGGTTGCATTAAATTGATCAAAAGTGACAAAGGCATTTATGTAACAAAAGACTTGTGTTTTAAATAAAAAGGAAAATATTAAGCAGCAAAACTTTTTTCAATAATGAAAATTAGAGGTTGACCGATACGTGTTTTCCAGGATACATAAAATACATAAAAGTATATATAAAAAGGATAGTTCTGGTCCTTGATTCTGATTGGTTGAGCCGTGTTCGAAGCTGTTGTAAATTACTCTACAAACATACACCTTTGTTTATATCTGTGTGTTGCTCGGCAACCACTTTGTTGCAACCACAACCGTTTCTGAGGAACTACATTGTTTGGCGGAAGAATAATGTTTTTATTAATATCATTACATTTTATTTGCTTTTTTAATTTATTTTGTGAAACCTTGCTACATATATGGAATAACCGTTTTATAAAAGCAATAAGCCCAGTGAAGCCATGGTTTACAGTGAATTTATAACAGCTAAGGGGGTTAGCTGTTATAAATTCACTGTAAACCACGGCTTCTTGGGGCTTATTGCTTTAATATATATACATATATGTATAGTATGTCTGGTGTAAAAATGAAAATTAATGTCAAAATTAAGAATAACAAGGGCTCTGACAAAAATTTCTTTAAATGCTTTTATCGCCAAACCGGTTTTGAAAATGACCAGTACTGATAACCATGAAAATGCATAAAAATGATCGGTCAACCCCTATTGAAAATAATAATAAATGTTTCTTGAGCAGCAAATCAGCATATTAGAATGATTTTGAAGGGTCATGTTGCACTGATTCTAGAGTAATAATGACAAAAATTCTGCTTTGCATATATTAAAATAGAAAACAGTTATTTTAAATGTAACATTTCAAAATATTACCATTTTACTGCATTTTTGATCAAAAATTATGAACTCAGTCTTGGTGAGCATAAGAGACTTGCCAAACCCAAACTTTTGAACTTAATGGTATTATTTTAAATATCAATCCAAATACTCTGGCACATGAATATGGTAATTATTGAGTTTCATGGTACAACCACAGTACTCTTCTGGGTGAGAAGCCCACCTGTCTGATTTAAATCTTCATTGCTCTGGAGTAATGAGTGTTAATGATTCAGCAAGGAATATAAGGTGACAGAGGAGACAAACTAATGAATATTTCATGACACGGGGGGAACAGCTGAGCCACGGGTGGTGACAGCTGGAAAAAAATAACAGAAAACAAACAAACGATTCAAAGCACAAATTAGGAATAAGTGTCACTGTCTGCACCTGGAAGCGAACTATAAAAATACACTACTCTCATAATGTGTGTGTGTTTGTGTGTGCTACGTCTTTTCAGCCACCATCTGAGAGTCTAGTCATAGGTCACAAACAGCTTTGGCTCGCGGTCAGGAAGGCCATATGGTTGAGTGGGCAGTAGACCGTCTAGAGAGGGAAACACACAAACACTGGCAGCGGTAAAGGCCAGCAATGTCAATACACACAGAACACATACACACCTACTATCCATTCAACCTTTCAGGTTTTCCATGTATCCGTCTGTGCCCTTTACTAGCAATGATCTTGGCTTAGGCCTGCAGGGTGCCCAAAAATGCCCTCAAGTCCAACAGATGTGCAGCGGTCTCTGCGGATGCTGAGGGCACCTCTAACAATCATGCGAACAGCTTCCATACAATGCAACTCAACAGACACTGTTCAGCAGTGGCAGCTGGTGGAAAATTTTCACCGCATCCAACAATTTTAGCATAGCTACATCCCAGTATGACTTATCCCAGTATAACAAAAGGAAAACATTTTAAAAGACTTGAAACATTTTAAATAGAAGTTCAAGATTTAGTTTAAGGATGTTTCGCACAAAACTATATTTTTTGCAATTAATTGCACAGCCCTAGTTTAGAGCATTTTCCATAACTACAAGTCAAGCTGCAATACCAAACAGGACCACACGGAGATGCCAACAGACCTACATACCAGCCGCCTTAACCTGACTGTGTATAAATGTTTACGGATCCATTCAGAATGATTAAACAGAGCAAAACACAAATTAAAAAAGTAAATAAAAACCATTCTGAATTTGCTGAAGTCAACGTGAGTGTTGATGCCCATATGTATATAAACACCACTGACCACTGCAAACTCCTATTAAAAAAATTAACAAAAAAAACACTTCTTCAGTGAGTGTCCACTATAAATCAGACATGCGACCATACTGAAATGTGCTTGTGCAAAAAGTTATCAAAGAACACACATACACAGTTTGTTTGTCTGCACATTAATAATAACGGACTCGCGTGTGTCTAATAACGTATGACTCCTGTATGTCACTGTAATTGTCTTTACCTCCATTACAGTTGTCTTCCATCAAAACTTTCCTGGTGAGATACTGGTTTGCTTAATTCATCCCATACAGACTAGTCCTGACTTCAGCTTAAAGATAATTAATAGAGGTAAATCACTGCACAAGTTAAATGACGAAAGCACGTTAGTGCTAGCCCTTCTGGAACTCATACAGATTGCATTGCAGTCCCCGCAGTTCGAAAAAAAATCTTTGTATGGAAGTTTATGAGAACACTCAGGGCGATTCTCTGCAGGAGTGAAATCGCCCAAAAAGAGGCGGCACTCCACAACGTGACTTGACACTGATTAGATTATATATCCAGAGGCAGAACAAACAGCGCACAGTGAAAACTAGAGTAACACTGTGGTTTAATGTGATAGAAAAAATCCCACCCTTTCACACTTAGGTGGTGGGTCGCCCTATCGCCCTAATGAAGAAATGCCCAAGCTGTTGTTTACTCAGACACAATATATTATAGGAAATTCTGATGAACTATGAACTATAAACTAAAGTCCTTCTGTAAATTCATGCAAGAAAATTGGGAGGGCTCATTTCAGATCAGTGGTTCTCAATCTTTTTGTTTCCAAGGCCCCTCGCATAGGCCAAGATATTTTATCTTATACACACACACACAGGGGTAAAATAAACATATATAATTTGTGTAAATAAATTAAACTTACCAAAAACTTCAATTTCAAGTCATCATTGAAGATCTATTCTGGCTGAAAAGGCTTCAAAGCCTTTCCATTGATTGATTGATTGGTTAATGGTTTTTAAATCTATACAGTGTAAAATTAACTTACAGATTGTGGCAATTTTAATATAGCAGTAGACTTCAATTTCGATTAAGTACAATGGCTTTAAGGCTTTCAGTTATGCTGCTGACCAACTGTGTTCAGGTTTATTATTAGAAACACATTAAGTGCATATCCTTCAATAAGACGATCAAACGGCACTTAAAGCAGCAATTCACCTCTAGCAAAATGGGCTTTTAATAAAACTCGCCTATCTATGCAGTAGAAAGTCTGAATCTTTTTGAAATTGGTGCTGCATTCGGGTGCAGGTAACATGGAGAAAGAGTACACTAGTAAAAAACTAATGTATTTAAAATACATTTATTACGTATATAAATCAAATCTTTCAACATATTTACTTGCATATCACTGGAGACTTACTGAAATAAAAATTATAATTCAACTTTATTTGGAGTACTACTTGTGCACAATGCACAGTTCTTAATATTAAGCCTAAAATGTGTTTTAATGTCACTACTGATGAGGATTGTATGATCTTTGAATAATATTGGTCTTTAAATGAAAGATATTTAAAGTGTAGCTAATGTATACTTGCAATAGTTCCACTTTAGCACAATCAGATATGCACTACTTCTGCACAATTAAAGTGTATTAAGTACAAAATTAGTCGTTTCAATTTAGCAGACTAAGTATATCAGTTTAGTATACTAAAAGTACAAGCAGGGTATTTTTATTAAGTACATAAATATGTAAATGTATTTGTAGCATACTTAGCATGAAATAAATGATTATAAATTTAAATAAATTTAGCATGAATATATATAGGGTGCACATTGTTCTTTTACATATTATGTCAGTAGCATAACAATACAAAGTTGGTTGAAAATCAGCAAAGTCAGACTTTAATGGTTCTCTTTTTTGCTCAAAGTGTTCTAAATCAACAAAGTCTGCAAAAAATACATTCATGTCATTTCTTAAGGGGGAATTTCAGAGAAGAACAGACTAGACAAGTAGCTTGTGTAAAATTCATCATGCGTTCTGCTAATATGACACCCTTTCACCTGAAATACCAAACAGCTAATTAAGAAAGCAGGCAACTGAGACTGTGAAAACACACAGCGTGACACCTGGTTGTCGATTCTATTTAAACTAGACGCCAATAAAATACCCTGAATGGGAATTTAATCTTTATTAAACTTTTCCTTGTAGATATTCACATTTTGTGCATCTTTGTGTGGATTGAGGAAAGGCTGCACAAAATACGATGCACCTCTCCTGCAGCATGACAATAGGAGATTATCAAACATAGAGCTTTTTCATGAGCAAACAGCAGGAAGGTTTGGTTCATGTTGTCATCCTTCTCCAATAATCTTTAGAGGGAGCTTTTGAGCTAAAATGTCAGTGTGGCATTTGGAAGAGCATTTCTCCTGGTCCAAGAAGTTCATGGCCACATTGGTTATTTGATTGTGGACTTTCAGCTTGATGCTGTACGATGGAGAGAGGAGATAGAGAAAGACCAAGAGAGGTGGACACAGCTAGATAGATATAAATTTGTCGTACAATGTGAACAATATCAAAATTCTGATCAGAGCAAAAGTATTTGACATTCCAAGTGCTGATGTACTGACTGTCAGCTAGATACTGCAATACATATTCCAAATGACAAGGCAGACAGCTGCCCACACAATCAAGAATTTAGAGTAGTTTGAGGTCTGAGTTCATGACAACCTACCAATCAAGCAAGAAACTGCAAACGACATTATGTGCAACTCTTTGTGTATTGTGGTTTTCAATTAAGTCTTTTTTTTTTTTCCAAAAGTTGTCTTTAATTATGACATTTTGATTTGATTTCACCCACCTCATGTATTTAAAAAGACAAGTACACTTTAAAAAGAGCACTTTAAAAGAATATAGTGTGAACAATGTAATGTTTTCAGACGCTTAATTGCATGTTAATTGCCATTAATTGAAAATGCATTATAGTTTAAATTTATAGTAAATGCAAATAGCTTAAGTTTAAAGTGCTTTTTTGACCCACTCAACACTTAAGAAATCTGTATATGTAATTTTCATAATTACTTATTTTCTTTGAAATATGGTTAAAGCTTACAGCCAGATGTACTGACAAGCACGTATGATTAACTAAAATATAGCCTACTTGTCATATCTATGAAAATGTTCTATGTTGTGTGTGTGCGTGTGTGTATACACTGCCCTCCACTAATATTGGTACCCTTGGTAAATATGAGCAAAGGCGGTTGTGAAAATAAATCTGCATTGTTTATCCTTTTTAGCTTTCATTGAAAAAATTCACAAAATTCCAACCTATCATTGAAGTAAAACAATTGAAAGTGGGGAGAAAATCTCATTGTGAAATAAATGCTCTCTCTAGTTCATGTTGGCCACAATTATTGGCACCCAATTATTGCAACGTCCTTTTCCCAGGGTAACAGCTCTGAGTTTTCTCCTAGAATAAATGAAGAGTTTGGAGAACACCTGATAAGAGATCAGAGACCATTTTCTTCATACAGAATCTCTCCAGATCCTTCAGATTCACAGCTCCATGTTAGTACTACTTTTCTTCAGTTCACCCCACTCATTTTCTGTAGGGTTCAAGTCAAAGGACAGGGATAGCCATGGTAAAAGATTCATTTTGTGCTCAGTGACCCATTTTTGTGTTTATTTTGATGTTTGTTTTGGATTGTTGTCCTGGTGGAAGATCCGAACACGGCCCATTATAAGATTTCTAACAAAGGCAGTCAGGTTTTGATTTTTTTATTTGTTGGTATAGACTTGGTCGGTGTCGCGTCATAGCTGTGTGGGTGGAGTCGGCGTGGGGGAAAGCGATCCTTTCCCCCTCATTGGAAAAGCATGGTGTTGACCCAGAATGGTGTACATAAAATCATTTCTGCCGCTCGACAGAGCAAGATACGTCGAAAAACCGAGCCGTATTGGGTCGGACTGTCCGTACGGTATCTGTGACTGGCCAAATGACCCAACGGAATGGCCAGAGGTGTCGTTTTCCGGCTGCTTTTTGTTACTGATTTAGGTCTCAGGCAGGAACGACACCTAAGCCTATATGTGATGGCTTGTGAAAGTAAACATTTGTCGTTTTGCTTTGCTTAATTTTAATAGTGATAAAGACTAGAGTAAAAGCCTGTCATACTTTTTTACTGATATATTAAAAAGAATTTTAACATTGACAAAACATAGGTAACATTAAAGGTCTACTGAAGTGCCTTGAAATGCACAGCATTATGTGGTGTGTGCTAAACGTGGGCTATAGCCTAATCATTTTCACAAATACACGCCGCAAAATAAAAAGGTATAAAATAACATGAAAATATCCCTTATGAAAATTAACCGTGGTTACAACCAAAAAACATGGTTACTATAGGTAAACCATGGTAAAAACAAACTAAACATGTTTTGCTACACTAACCATAGTTTAACCTACTATAGTTAGCCTACTATAGCCTACTTATACTATACCACTGTTAATTTTCGTAAGGGATTGTATATAATAATATAAAATAAATGTTTTAATAGATTATGACATTTACATCACAAAATATCAGGGAGTGACATTTATTTGATGTGAAGGAGGGTTGTTGTAAGCCCCATCAGAACTGGGTTGCGGTGCAGGCAAGACGGGACTAATGACAAGCCATTGAAGGGTAGTCTAGCCTATCTGGAGTGCAAATAAATATGAATATTAAGCTTGATATGTTTCATACGTTGTATATCCGTATCTGCTGTTGGAGTTCTGATGTTGTGTGCTACCCGCTCAGATTGTGCTACCTACGACTGTTTATTCGGCAGTATATAAATCTTCAGATCGGGTTTTTAAAAAAAAATAAAAAAATAAAAAAAAACTTATTAGAGGTACAGAACGCCACACAGCGACGATATTTTGGCATTGCACCAAGCAAAAATCAATCGAAATCATAACAAAAAGTAAAGATCAAGCGCCTAACAAGGTCTCCGCACGTTAATTCAAATGGTTTGTTTTCCCCCACGGCATAAACGGATATGACGTTTTTGTGGGCGTTCCCAGCAATGCCGACCAAGTCTATTTGATAGAATCCATGATGCCATGTATCTGAACAAGATGTCCAGGACCTCCGTCAGAAAAACAGGCCCACAACATTAAAAATACAGCAGTATATTTAACTGTGGACATGGGGTACTTTTTTATCCCTGTTTGTACTAAACTCATCTGGTGGGTTTGCTGCCAAAAAGCTCTTTTTTCAGTTTCATCTGACCATAGAAGCCAGTGCCATTTGAAGTTCCAGTCGTGTCTGACAACTGAATATGCTGGAGTTTGTTTTTGGATGAGCAAGGAGAATTTTTCTTGAAACCCTCCCGAACAACATGTGGTGATGTAGGGGCTGTTTGATTTTTTTTTTTTTAAGGTTTTCTGACTCCGAGACTCAACTAATCTCTACAGTTCTCCAGCTGTGATCCTTGGAGAGTCTTTAGCCACTCAAACTCTCCTCCTCACCGTGCATTAGGACGATATAGACACATGTCTTCTTCAAGGCAGATTTTTAACATTTTTAGTTGATTGGAACCTCTTAATTATTGCCCTGATGATGAAAATGGGGATTTTCAATGCTTTAACTATTTTCTTACAGCCACTTTCTAATTTGTGATGCTCAGCAATCTTGTTCTGCACATCAGAACTATATTCTTAGGTTTTACTCCTTGTGATGGATGATTAAGGGAAGCTGACATTTGTGTTCCTCATATTTATAATCCTGTGGAACAGAAGTCATGGCTGGACATTTTCATGCTCCTAATCACCCTGGTGTGCTAAAAATGTAAATATGAATGGGAATATACTTCAGAGATATTTTACTCATAAGAATTTCTAGGGGTGCCAATAATTGTGGCCAACATTCATTGGAGAAAAACATTTATTTCATCATGAGATTTTCTCCCCACTTTCAATTGTTTTACTTCAATGATAGGTTAGAATTTTGTGAATTTTTTGAGTGAAAGATCAAAAGGATAAACAATGCAGATTTATTTTCACAGCCGCCTTTGCTCATATTTATCAAGGGTGCCAATATTAGTGGAGGGCACTATATATATATATATATATATATATATATATATAATTTAATTTAATACATTTTAATATATATTAAATTTTAAATGTAATATCAAATAAAACACTACAGTTACTTTATTAATTATTCTTTCTTCTTCAGAAGACAAAAGAATATAAGTTTCTGGACAAGTTTCTGGTCCCCATAGACTTCCACTGTATGACAAGAAAATAAATAAAATACTATGGAAGTTGATGGTGACCAGACACATTCTTTTGTGTTCAACAGAAGACAGAAATTCATACAGATCTAAAACAACTTGAGGATGAGTAAATGATGTCAGTTTTTTTATTTGTGGGTGTGCTATCCCTTTAAATCATTTGAGGCAAGTATGTAACGACTTAACACATTTCAGGTGTAATTTTGGCTCATGTTGCAACAGTTGTTCTAGTTAGTCGAATGTCACCTGTGCACTGGATTTCTCAAATCGTGCTACAGATTCTCGAACTGGTTTGGGAACACGGCTCTGACTGACAGTCACCATTCATCCAGTGTAAATAATGAACTTTCCCTCATTTTCTAGGTTCTCTTGCAAAATTTTCCTGGATATTTCAACATTTGTTTTTCCTTCTGTTTTAACAAGATACCCAGTTCCAGATAATGAAAAGCCACCCCATAGCATTGATGCTAACTCCACCATATTTCACAGTAAGTAAAGTATTTTCTGAAATGTTAGATTTGCACCACACACTTTTTTTGGCTGGTGTGGGAACAAAATATTTCCTACACTGCAACTGGGTCACTATTATACCATTTGCCACTTCTTGATCATTTAAAACAGCATCAATTATGCATTTCTTTTTTTCTTGCTCTTCACAGTTTGTAACTTGAATAATGACATCTTAATTAGAAGAGTTAAATCTAGAATATGATGTTGTTACTTTAAACATTCCCATTATAGTAGGGAGCATAACTGGAGCGAGCCAATTTAACGGCAACTGTATCCTCATTCTGGCTTCTGCAATACTAGGACGAAACAAAACAACATAGTTCAGCAATTTAGAAGAACATTTTGAACAAAGTCTAATAATTAATTATGAGTTTTAGTGCTTATGACTAAAACTGTCCCAGAAAACAAAACATCAACATGGAATTTTAAATAAAGCATAATGAGGGATTTATACCAAAGCCTGAACTTTTTAGAGGCACTGCAGTGTATACTGACAAAAAATACAAAACTTCATCTTCAAAACTGGCCTCGGTCGATGAACTACGGTTGTGGCTTGAGAAGAAATCAAATTGCAGGACTGAGGTTAGGAAAGACCAAGATGTAATGAGCATGCAGTGTTATCTTAGCAAAGGTAACCTGAACCTGCTGGATCAATACAGACCAACAGGAGAACAGGGAGAAAGCGGGGGTCTAAAAAATTAGCTGTTTCTCCTGTGTGCTCACGTAAGAGAAAATGGAGGGCTAAGACTGACCAAATATTGATCCCATTCATTCAATCATGATCTCCAGACACTTTCTGCCATCTCTTGCCCTTCCTGTCTTTGAAGAGGACCGCTGAGGTGCTGCGTGACATGTGTGAGTTATATGGGGCCGTTGTTGATGTGAAAGCTTGTTCTCTATGCTGTCAGGATGTCTGTGATGATTCTCGGAAGTGCTAAACTCAGGTCAGCGTATAGAAACAGTTGGTAATGGCTTGTCTGAGATCAAATGACAGCTTGAGCTTGAATTGACATATAACAAGCCACATAGTCTAGTTATACCATCTGTGGTGAGTTTCATTCTAAACTAGTTTCTTTTAGCTTTTCTGAAGAAATTGGGAGAAATTTAGCATTACATCACTTGCTCACCAATAGATCCTCTGCAGCGAATGGGTGCCATCAGAATGAGAGTCCAAAGCACCATTTACAAGTGAAAAAAGTGTCAAACACTTCTGTATGTCAGTAGATTTTGATGTGAGAGGACAACAGAGGATGGACTTAACGTGTGGATTATTGTGATGTTTTTATCAGCTTTTTGGACTTTCATTCTGACGGCACCCATTCACTGCAGAGCATCCATTGGCGAGCAAGTGATGCAGTGCTAATTGACTCCAATTCTGATCTGATGAAGAAACAAACTCATCTACATCTTAGATGACCTGAGGCTGAGTTCATTTTTCATTTCTCTGGGCAAAAATGTAATAAATGCATTAAAAAAAATAAAATTTAGCTTGTTGATGCTTCTTGTCTAAAATCCATTTATGTTTTAACTAAATTAATAATTTAAACTGCAGCCTTTAATGAACAGAAATCCAGATCCTGACCGATGAAGACACTAAAACTCATCTGAGCATTAATTATTAAATCCAACGTATATTTAACAAAATTTAGTGTTCTACTAAATTAGAATATGTATTTAATTCTTGCCAGAAAAAATATCCATAGACCGTGAAAATTGTAACTTTAAAATTAAAAGTAAAGTTAAAAGGTTTAGAAAAGGTTTTATTTAATTGCATTGAAAAATTAGATTCGATTTTTTTTAGGCTTGTACAAATTCATACACCCTAAGCTTGAGAACAGTATTAGTGATGCCTGCCTTAGCAAGTAACTGTGACCAAAACGCATACACAATTCTGTTAAATTGAGGTTGAAGGATTATATTTTGTGGTCACGCATGCATGGGTAAGCGATACCATAATGTCACTTTACAGCACATTATAAACACAAAGAAGCAGAACAAGGTTTCCCCTTGAACAACCTCCTGCAGGAATGGGTCTGGTTGCCATAGGGATTCCCTTCTACTGTCCTAGTCAGAATTAGAAGCGTCTGTGCAATCTGCCCACGAACAAGAGAGGACCAACCTTCCGTCTCACATCACCAACTGCCTTCAAATTACTCATTCTGACTGTACGCAAAGTTCAATCATCTGCAGCCCACGCAAGCTACGGACAGATGGCCTTTGCTATGGATTATTCATGATGAGAAATATTTGCCTTTTGTTGGTGAAGTAAAAAGAGAGGGCTGTTTAAAATGGAAATTCGCTACTAAAAGATATATTTAAGAGTGACTTTGAAAACGCCGCCTGTGAGGCGTCAAGAGAGCAGAACGAATGTAGGCGCTAGAAAAAACGCTCTGTTTGGCAGGCTCCTAGGTGTTGATTAGGGGCGGGTATCTGCAGGTCTCTCGTGAGGCGATGCATATGCAATGTATGTTGATAAGACTGTGGGAATCGTGTTATGTAATGTAAACAAAGCCACGCCGGTTCAGAATCTCAGGTTTGGTTTGGATATCTGAGATGTTCGATGTGATCAAAAAGAACGATTTTTTCATAGTTGCTGTAGCTGTTCGAACACAAGTGAACATGCCACATGGCAGCATACTCAACAGAAGACTGTCAAAGAGAAACAAACCATGCAACAACCAGCTTGTGCATTAGTATGATTGACTAGTTTATATAAACTGTTTGTTTTTAGATTTTTTTTTATAATACGTATTTTTAATTTCTTTTAGCTGCTAGCATGCTCCCAGAGTGCTATGCTTTAGATATGGACTTTAAACTTTTTAAAAAATGTGTTTCTTAATTAAATGAGCCTATTTTTGATTGGTGAAATTTTATATGTCATCTACTAGAGCTGCAAGATTAATTGTTAAAAGATTGTGATCTTGATTCAAACACCCACACGATTTCACTTCTATATGACAACGATTTGCCCGTGTCACACCGGAACATTCAAATCTGCGTTCACACTGCCGCTGACACAGAGAGAGCAGTTACCATGTTTAGGTAAGAAACAGCTTCACAAACAGTCTTTTCAAACATAAGGTATTATATTTCTGTATACAATCACTCATACCATCACGTAAATACTGGAATGAAAGTTTATAGTTCGGATATAAACAATGATGTCTATGGTAGCGATCAAAATAGTTCAAATCACCTTGTGAAAGTAATTGGAGCTTCAAGTAACGTTTGTGTCGATTACATTGTTTCGCCACTAGGTGGTGACAAGTGACTGTTAAAAAACTATTTGTCATTGAATCATTCAAGCGATTCGTTCAAAAACGCTTATTCATCCAGTAATGAAACAAGTGAAGTATTTATGTGCGAGTCGTTGAATCATTAATTCAAACCAATTTTTCATAATTGTAATATTAAAATTGGTTTATTAAATATATTTTAAATGTACGGTATATATTAAACTTTTTAATAATTCATGCAAATTAAATTAATATAACACTTTTAAATAGACTGCAGGAATTAATATTTTGTCACAGCCTCTATTAAATTACACAATATTTTGTCAAGTTCAGAATCGTGGGAAAATCATGATCTCTATTTGAGACAAAAAAAAATATTGTTATTCTCAGTTTATCCTGCAGCTCTACTGTCTACCCAGGATACAATCTATTTTGTTGCTTTAAACTGTTTTGAGCATCATGAGAATGTCATGAGTTCTGTGTTTTTAAGACATTGTTTCAACAACACAAAAATGTGTTGCTGATGCCGATAAGCTTGTGGGCAGCATGCCGGCATACAGCGCTGTTGTGCTACAGGCGTCACGAGTTCGAATCCCGACTCAAGGACCTTTCCCAATCCTGCCTCCCTCTCTCTCTCCCACTTTTCTTCCTGTCAGCTCTGATCTGTCCTCTCACAATAGAGGCAAAAATGCCAAAAATAAATCAAAACAAAAAAAAAAAAACACTTAAAAATGTGTTGCGAGATTCACGAGATTAACACTCAATATGTTCTGCTTCAACTAGCCATTTTTAAGCTCAAGGACATGTCTTATGGAAACCTGTCAACTTGGGGTCAAGCAAACACAAAATATTAAGCATCTCAACTGTATTAACATTGGTAACAATATGAAATGTATCCTGAGCATCAAATCAGCATTTTAGAATGATTTGTGAAGGATCATGTGACACTGAAGACTGAAATAAATGACATTTAAAAATACAAATTTAATTAAAAAGCAAAACAGTTATTTTAAACTGTAACAATATTATTGTTTTTATTGTATTTGTTTAAACAAATAATTGCAGCCTTGGTGAGCATAAGACTTTTTTTTTTTTTTTTTTTTACATTTTTAAAACTTGCTATAATTGAGTTTTTCTTGAAAGTCTATCCCATTTCATCAATACATCTTTAGGCAACCACAAAAGTGCTTCACTCGAGGGAACAACACAAAACACATCAGAGACCACAGACATCTACAAAAATTTGGGGAAAGAGGATTTAAATAATCTGAAGCAATGTTTTAACTGAAGCATTGCCATCCCAATGTCCAAGCATATGGAATAATTCAATGTAATGATCCCTAGTGTTTAATAGATAATAGATGTGAACATTTAACACCGATTGGTGTACACAGATGTTCTTCAGACTTTCATGAACCTAGAACTGCAAGTTGACGATATCAAGATTTCTAGAGACAGAAAGTAAACATGCATGAAAAGGGAAAGGGGAAGGACTCGAACAGGAGGCGATAAGTTATCTAGCAGCTGAGCAGACAGATCTTGAGTCTGGAAGAGGCAGGAGGCTGAGCCTGTTGGCTGTGTTCACACTGAGGCTGCATCAGGGCAGATGGCGGGGAGAGTTGAGGGGGCTCATGCACACACACACACACACACACACAAATGGTGCCAAAAATTACGAGAAACTGTGAGGCCCATTAAAAAGGCTACCAAAAACACTAACAACACCTTAGCCAGTGGTTTTTGCATAAACGGGCTCCACACAGCTTTTTCTTCAGAAAATAAACTACCATTGGTCCACGGTGATTATGTAATAGGTGGGTGTGGCTCCAAGGCCCCGCCTCCTTTGACATGTAAATCTTCTCTGGTTTATTTCTTCTGTTCATTTGAGGCCAGGCACGAGTAAAAACACGAACAAACTGGATAGCTGCTTTATACTAGAAATTGAGCTTGGAATTCTAATTTAAATAACACTGACACTGTTTTTGCCTATTTAGTACTGTAAAGCTGCTTGCTTTAAAGAAATCTGTTGTATAAAGCACTATATAAATAAACTAGTGCTGTCAAAGGATTAATCGCAATTAATCGCATCCAAAATAAGTTTTTATTTACATAATATATATCTGTGTGTACTGTGTATATTTATTATGTATATATAAATCACACCCATGCATGTATACATTTAAGAAAAATGTTACGTTTCTATATTAAATATATTTATATATAATAATAATAATAATATAAATATATACATGTAAATATTTTCAAAACAGATACTGTCTGTGTGTATATTTATATGTACATAATAAATATACACCGTACACACAGATATATTATGTAAATAAAAACTTTTATTTTGGATGCGATTAATCGCGATTAATCCTTTGACTAAAATAAATGTGATGTGGCACAACTGGAAGGCTGAATTGCAAAGCTCATGCCAACATATCCACATCGCTATGATCAGATGCTTTCTTGACTGTCTTCTCACTGTTTATTTTGTTATTGAGAGGAAAGCATGCAGCAGTACAGACAGCATTGGGATGTTTGCTATTAGTACGCTAGTATACTATACTAGTAAAATTTTACCCCTAAGC
The DNA here is from genome assembly GCA_021397915.2 of Tor tambroides. Taxonomy (NCBI): domain Eukaryota; kingdom Metazoa; phylum Chordata; class Actinopteri; order Cypriniformes; family Cyprinidae; genus Tor; species Tor tambroides. Next base: position 13,128 of record JAFVLL020007893.1, on the reverse strand, counting down.
GAAGAACAAAAATGAACATTGCTGGAAGTATATTGGGGCCTTCAAAATCTTGGAAATGTGCATCTTTACTCGGAGCTTCTTCCCTTCCACACCGAATCTCTGCACTTTCCTCCACTTACCCAATTCGCAATCCTGCAACTCTCATTTGTTGCTTTCTTTGCCCTCATCCCAAGCTTTTCTTCTCTCCCTTAATTGTCCTTAATTGCTATGATTAAGTCTACTGCTTAATAATTACTGTCTCCATCCCCTCCAGAAACACTGACAGACTAGGCGTTCATTCCCTCATAACCTCTATGTGCCAGTACACCAATCATGTTGAAGGAAACTGAAGCACGCTGGCGGTATCAATCACACAATGGGGACGACTTGAATTAAACACACCTGAATTAGGCTACTGCACCAACATGGCCTTCAAATCAAGAACAGGCATTTGGTAATTGAGGAAGATGATGATGATGTTACCTTGATGTAGCAGTTCAACTGTGGATAAACCCTCTGCACCCCCAGGAAAATGGAGAGAGAGGTTCTGTGAGGGAAGGAGGCTGTGACGACATGTGTGACCTCTGGGAAAGAGAAAACCCGGAAGCCGTGCTTCTCATACAGCTGCTGCTGTTCCTCATTGGGTGCATCCTCGCCTTCACTCAAAATACTGCCCACCGCATAGCGACACTTCTGTGCTGGAACCTACAACACATATAAACACACATTTCTTAATGCAGAAGCATTGCAATTCTTGAAATTGCTGTCAGAAATGTTTGCCAAGAAAGGTTTTCATTTCATTAAGACAATCATGGTCGAAGAAAATGACAAGAAAAAAAAGAACTGCAACATATAAGTAATGCACAAACAGTAATTTAGAATGTACAAAACATTTAAATAATACAAACATAAGTACATTCAAAAAAAATTTAATTATATATTTTTAAAGAAATTAGTCATTTTATTTAAAGACGCATTAAACTGATCAAAAGTGGCAGTAAAGACATTTTAATGTTATAATGAGAAAGGGAAATAAATGTAAAAATTCTCAGTTTCCTCAAAAATATGAATGAAACAAAACTTGTAACTGATAATAATAAGAAACGTTTCTTAAGCAGCAAATTAGCATATTAGAATGATTTCTGAAGGATCATGTGACACTGAAGACTGGAGTAATGATGCTGAAAATTCAGCTTTGGTCACAAAGAATAAATTACATTTTTTAAAGTATTACAGTAGAAAACATTTTTTTTTAAATTGTAATATCTCACAATATTATTGCTTTACTGTATCTCCGATCAAATAAATTCTGTCTTGAGCATAATAATATATATATCAAACCGACTGAAGGCAAACTTAAAACAAGTTTCATGGTAGTCAGACTGTGTTAGCTCACGTATATGCCACACATAATGCAATATCATGTCTCTAAACATGTGAAACATACATGTAGCCTACTACACAAAGCAAACAGTGGATAATGAATGCAACCCTTTCTACTGCTCTTTAATTAGTTTGGCCCTGCTAGCTTTCACCGTAATCAACTTTTCCCAGTGAAGCAGGATTATATCAAAGACGAACACTTTTCTAGCCAACAAAAACTCATCTTCCCAAACTGATCCCCAAACAGCATATCCACAACAAAAACTTTCCCAGCCCCATTAAAACCCATCAGCTGCCTGCAGTAATCACCAGAAGGAGCCATACACATCTCACAATGCTTATCTTGTGCAACAAATAAGCAGGACGAACTCCCTCACTCTCACTAGCGCAGCGGCGTTCAAAGACAACAGGGAGCGTCCACGATTCGGTGAGTCACAGAGGAAAAGCTAGCTTAATGAGAATAAACAAAGCCACGACTGAGAAAAGCATATAAATACAGGATTAGATGGAGTTGCATGAGCAGGTGGCACTGTATGGCGAAAGAGAAAAAAACAATGAAGCTGTAGTTTGATAAGACTGTGACTAGTTGCCACGCGTCGTCTGGCAGCTTCGAGACCAGTGTGGATGGATGCCCAACTGTCACTTTTCACGCACGCCTCTTGCTTTTACCAACCAAAGGAATATATGCTTGCAAATGAGGGCAACGGGGAAATTTGAGATGGATTGTACGACCCAGTCTCGGCTTGGGGTTCAGGTCTCTCAAGGATTTGGAGGGAAAAGGGGTAGGTCGCCGAAGCTAGACTGTGACAGATGAAGGTCTGTTTAGAAAAGAGGCTGCAACAGTTCCCAGAACATCCATCCTTTAAATTGGAGGAAAGTGTTCATTCGTCTCGTAGTCTTCTGGGTCACTTTTGGCCTCCTGCCGAGCCCTCCAGGAATAGATTGCACTGCCAGTCAGGAGAAATATCAGTCACAAAAGCAGATAACCAGACGAGTTAAACTGGTTTTAGTTTTCTCTCAAGATCATTTGCTGTTTATATTAGAGTCCTAATCTATTCTGATCCTTCAACAGAATCACATAATTCTTCAAGTAGCCTGCTCACAGCTGGATGGTTCTGAGGCCCTGGTCTGCGGGAGGTCTGGATTCCCAGTGTGCTCCCAGCAGGTGTTGTTCACGGGGAGTGTGTTTTAACAGACTGGCCTGTCACTAAGCCTCCATTTGCTCAGAGCCTTTGACAGAAATTGTGACTAAGTCTCTTCCAACATGGCATTAGATTATAAATAAATGAGATCAACAACAACAAAACTTCAGGGATTGCCAGAGACCATGTTCTGTCAACAGTTTAGTCAACAGAGCATCTTCAGGATGCTTTTTTTTTTTTTTTACATGATGTCAAATATTACAGGGGAACTCCACAGAAGCAATGAATCATCATTAGTGCATTTTATTCCAAAAATTACATATAGCTAATATAACCAAATGTATATTATATAATATATAAACTATATATTAAACTATATTTATATTGTAAGGTCCGCAAATTGGCCCAAGGAAATATTGAGACAATATTTCAGCGGTTATGACTAACTATTTAATAGACCGCCCCATGCTTGTCATGTTTTACACAGTGGTTCTGTTTAGCCCCCTACAGTCACCTATGTAACAACTTAGTTAAAGCTCAAACAATAATCAGAGGTTATGGCTAGCACTACTTCAATAGTGTTTTCATCTTGCCCCATATATTTAGTCTAACTATATAACAACTTAACTAAAGCTGAGACAATAACCAGAGGTTATGGCTAGTACTATGAAATATGCCCAACAGTATTTTATCTAGCCCCCCATAGTTAATGCAACTGCATAACAACTTAACTAAAGTCAAGCAGTTAGTCAGAAATCTAGAAACTCACCTGATGTGCCCCATGCTCCATCTAACCTGAGATCTAGTATGTACTTAACCCTGGACGCATACGCCTTCACTTAATCTACTTGAGAAAATCATTTCAGAGTAAGTCAAAATAAAATCAAATGTAACAATTTATTATCAGTCAGGTAAATATATATTATGCCAATTATACAGCCAATTCAAAAATATCAAATCAATACAAGACATCAAAATCTCAAAGATGAATCTAAGAGTAAGATGCATAACTGACTTGAGAAAAATACATAGTATGAAGTGTGTGAACACACTTCATACCACGGGCTCATTCCGGCTACAGAAGGCCCTGACCCTTTTGCTGCAATCCTTTAAATACAAAACCAAGATAAAATATCCCCCAAATGGAGGCATGCACAAAGAATTGGAATTTGCTTTAATCAAAATTTTAATTTGATAGTTTACACCTCAATGCAAACAGAAGGTAATTTGCATGAAAGACCCTGGGAGAGGGCACACCCATTGCAGTAAGCAAAATCTCTCTAAAATCTTCAAATCTTTATAACCTTCTAGTTTACTTCTGTACAAATGAGACCATTGTACCAGTCGCACTGAGACATTTCCAATGATACTAGACATGACTGTTAGTTCACTTGCATTGGCATTTTCATGTAATCATTTTGAGCAGACTGAGTAGAAGGAAGGATGGGTGAAGGGATTTAAAAAGAAACAAATGGGCAGAAGGGAAGGAAGTTTCCTGTACCTCCACTCTGTGGGGTGTCTCGAAGATGCCCGTGTATGTTTGTATTGTCTATTTCTCAGGAGATCAAAGTATCTGAGGTTCTTTCATTCTTACAATATTAAAATACATTTCAGTAATTTTTTATCTTTTTGACTTTTTTATCTTTTATCTTTTAAATTTAGTTAATATTTCACTTAATTTCTCAATTTTACTCTCCCTGAAATGGCATGTCATTTATTTGACGTGTATTATTTGAGTAGATGAAAATGTGCAAAATTGAACAAACTGAAAAAAGTATCAGTTTGTAACAAACCTTTATTTATTATTTAAAAATAATGAAAAAATGTATAAACATTAAAGGCATAGTTCACCCAAAAATGAAAATTCTGTCATTAATTACTCCCTCATGTCGTTCCAAACCCATAAGACCTTTGTTCATCTTCGGAACACAAATGAAGATATTTTTGATGACATCCACGACCTTTCTGAACCTGCAAAGACAGCAACACAACTACCACATTCAAAGCCCAGAAAGGTAGTAAGGAAATCGTTAAAATAACAATATAAAATAAAATTTTTGTTCTCTTTGCACACAAAGTATTTTCATAGCTTCATAAAATTAAGGTTGAACCTCTGAGGTCACATGGACTATTTTAACGATGTCCTTACTACGTTTCTGGGCCTTGAACGTGTCAGTTGCGTTGCTGTCTATGGAGGGTCAGAAAGCTCTCGGATTTCATCACAAATATCTTCATTTGTGTTCCAAAGATGAACAAAGGTCTTACAGGTTTGGATCGACATGAAGGTAAGTAATTAATAACAGAATTTTCATTTTCTCTTTAATGAATTTAAACATGCATTTAACAAAAAATACAAAGTGAATTATTGTTTAAATAGGATCATAAATTTGAATTTACATTTACATTTAGTCACTCAGCCAACACTTTTATCCAAAGCGACTTACAATTGAGGACAACAGAAGCAATCAAAATCAACAAAAGAGCAATGATATGCAAGTGCTATAAGTCTCAGTTAACAGTACACATAGAATTTTTTTTTTTTAATTATATAATAACTAAAAAGAAAACGGATAGAATAGAAAAAGAATAGAGCAAGCTAGTGTTAGAGGCCTTTTTTTGCTTTTTGTTAATTGTATAATAAAAAACAAACAAACAAACAGATAGAACACAAAAAGAATAGATTAAGGATATTAATTATAATAAACACGCACACACACACACACACACACACACACACACACAAAGTCTTGGCCAATTAATACACCACAATAATCAGGTAGGTTGAATGAATAAAGTTAACTGAAAACCAAGCACCAAACCAGTTGGTAACACTTTAGTATAGGGACCAATTCTCACTATTAACTACTTGCTTATTAGGATCCCTATTATTACCATATTGGCTGTTTATTTGTGCTTATAAAGCACATATTCTGCATGACCATATTCTACATCCCTAATCCTACTCAATACCTAAACTTAACAACTAGCTACTAATTATTAATAAGCAGCAAATTAGGAGTTTATTGAGGCAAAAGCCATAGTTAATGGTTTGTTAATGGCAAGAATTGGACCTTAAAATAAAGTGTAACCAAAAACATATTTACGGTCCAACGAATGCCCGATGGCTCCTGCTCCTGCTTCTCTAAAGCACATTACAGAAGTGTAATAGATTACCACTGCCATTTCACATTGACTTTAAGTGTCTGTTTAAAGGCAAAATGGTGATGGTTTATGGAGTCAAACCAGCAACCTTATGACTTGCAGTCTTAACTGAGTCTTAACCACTACATCACACCACGCCGTACAATAAACTACCTATCAAAATACCAGTAAGTCATACCACAATAATCATATCCTCCTGCTGACAACTGGAAACGCTCATACAGACTCTGAAAATTGGGTTTAAAGGAGTTGTGATGTGGGTACAGGAAGGAGGGTTAACTTTGAGGTGGCATGTTTAGTCACGACTGAGGTAAATGTCTGAAAAGAAAAGCTTGTAGACATTGAAATATGGTGAGAAAAGATAATTCAAGACACTGAACTGACAGAAAGACAGAAGTACTGATGAGCATATGTAACTGTCAGCGTAGCGCTTCTGTTTTACTTTTGTCGTTTTACTTGTCAACTAGCAGTCAAATCCATTTCAGGCAAATTTGCGAAATGTCACTGAGGTTACGGTGTTGCAGCAGTCCTCTGGGAAATCGACTCCAAAATACCTTGGAAGGCAGACTCATTTATTCATCACTTCAGATGCACTTTAAAAAAAGCTCTCGCATCCCCCCCCCCCCCTCGCTGTCACTGCCGCTATCCGCATCTTCACAGTGGACTGCCTTTTCATGTTCCTGCCATCCTCAGACAGCCAGGATGCTGTGAAAATACTAATAGTTTTGATGGCGAGAGCCAGTTGGAATTCTGTTCTAAGACGTTTGTTGACAGCAGGCTGCTTAAGTTCCTTCCTGAAAATGGCAGTTTGTTGACATTATCTTTTCTGTCACTAGTCAATTTTCATCAGGATTGATGGATCATGAAGATGATCAGATTAAGCTATCAAGCTCATCAAATCATTCTCAGTTCTTCACAACAGAAAACACTCAATTAGGGCCTGCATCTCAGGATCCTTCTGCTACAAGCCAGAATATAACATTTGCTTTTAAATCAAAATTCTGTGAACCTCCCTTCCCGATGTTGCAAAACACAATAAATCTGCATACTTCTAAGTATGAAAAGTACCTCATTGCTGATGGTGAAATACAAATCTTTGAGCAAAATGTGAAAAAGTTTAAACTTCCACTTGCCATTGAGGAAATACCCTCAAAGAGACACGTTTGTACCTTATCTACACCTAAAGGGTGCAAATTCGTACCTTGGAGAAATAGTTCACCCCAAAAAATGGTTGCCACTGACTCCAATGACTTTGAAAATACCAGTTTTATTTGAGAATTATTTATATACTATTATAATATTTAGTATTTTAAAATTAGCTTTTATTTTTGTATTTTCAGGTTTCATTTCAATTTCAATTTTAGAATTTTGGAATACTTTTTAAATTTTTTTTAACTTTTTTAATATATACAGTTTTGCAGAAACTGCAAAAATGTCAGCCCGATCTCACGGCAATTCGTACGAGGTGGCTAATTCATACGACCTCACTCGTACAAATTCATACAATTTTTGCGAAATCGTACATATTTTACGAGTTGCACAGTTTGTATGAATTTGTACGAATGACCTACACCTAACCCCGCCCCTAAAACTACCCTTCACTGGGGTTTAGACAAATCGTACAAAAATTAGCCACCTCGTAAAATACGTATGAATTAGTCGTGAGATAGCATCGAAAATGTTCATAATTTTAACAAAGAAAGAGGGATCATATACATTGCATGTTATTTTCTATTTAGCACTGTCCTGAATAAGCTTTTTCACATAACAGATGTTTACATATAGTACACAAACAAGACAAAATAATAGCTGTTTTCTTTAACTATCCCTTTCAAAAGTTTACATATTTGATTCTTAATACTCTGTGTTGTTACCTAAATGATCTATGACTGTTTTTATTTTGTTTTTATGTTTTGGTTGTTTGTTTGTCCTGCATCTGAAATCTGAAAATGCAACTCTATAGCATCTTTGAACCCTTTCCAGCAGTGACTATATGTTTTTGAGATCCATCTTTTCACACTGAGGACAATTGAGGGACACATACACAACTATTACGAAGCTGCAAACATTCACTGATGCTCCAGAAGGAAGCACAATGCATTAAAAACTTTTGAACAGGATGTTTTTACTTTGTTTAAAGATCTTTTTTTTCTTCATTTAGTACTGCCGAAAATGCCAAAGATATTTCATTTAGAACTTAACTTAAGAGAGTTTGAGTTCACAATAATGACACTGTTTGGAATGACATGAAGTTGAGTAAATGATGCATATTCATTTTTGGATTAAAGTATCCCTTTAAGGTACTAACATGCACCCTTAAGTGGTAGATCAGATAAAAAGACTCCTAAATGTACAATTTTTTGGACATTTTCTCTGATAGTGTAGTATTGGGACATGATGTCAGAAATTCTGTCCTGACATCACGAACCCATTTTGTTGCATAGTTATTATATTCACATCAAGGAACCATCGCAAACCCCTCCTCCTGCACTACTGCCAAAAAGCATGCACATACTTCAAAAATCAGAAATACTACTCAAAGTGCACTTCTGCCAACAGTCACCATCACCTATTCTAGCAGCCTTCGCCACTGCTATGCCTGTTTTTTCTTTTCATCTTTTTGACTGACTTGCAAAAGGCCGATGTGGAGAACAGAGAAAGAGCAAACCCTAAAACTCTCCGTCACTTAGGGACTGGAATGCCTTTCATGGCCCTTCACAGAATCCGGCATGTGAAGAAGTCTCCCCGGCTCTTCTTATCCATGGCAACCATCTTCAGACCCATGGGCTTTCACTTCCACCGCATTGTTTGGCCTGATGAGAGGAAGTTCCCAGAAGCTTGCGGGCTTGCAGACTACAGTAGCAGTCAGTGAATCAGAAATAGGGGGACCACGGTGGTCACGCCAATCCTTGAGGTAAAATCCTTCATCCCAGAGGAGTCCATTGTTTTCCAATCCTGCTCCTGCCTCTCTCTACTTTCTATCAGCAGCCTTTGGGAGCTTCTGACCCCTGGGTTTAGCACCCCAGGCTCCTCTCTTAATGAGCTGAGATCATTATGCCAATTAGCTGAACTGGATCAGGACTTGGCCATGGCTTTATGTGTGGAGCTTTGGACAGTTGCTAATTGGGGACTTGGGGAAAGAAAAAAAAGAGTCTGTCATTGACAATGAGCCTTTGAAAGTAAGACCGAGCTGTCAATCAAGAGTCAGACTCTATTCCAGTAGGGCTTTCTGGTGGGAGGTTGAGTACACATTCACGGTTTTGACTGGTCAAGGAGGAGGTGGGCAGGAAGTGTGAGAAATGTGATCATGCAAGAAGGTCTTGTGCACAAACAAGAAAACCAAGAGACTTTCTTTGCCAAGAAATAATCCCAGCAACACCATCAGCCTACACAAACTGATTACGAGCATCATCTAGAACAGGATGGTGGGTTTCTGCTCTTCCTCTGCTGCAGAAATGATTAGCTCCTGTTGAGGGTTTTCTTTTTTACATACATAAATATAAATACACTCCTAAATCCCAAACAAAACACTCTGTTGCAAACTTTGTATATAACTATATACAGTACAGGTCAAAAGTTTGGAAACATTACTATTTGTAATGTTTTTGAAAGAAGTCTCTTCTGCTCATCAAGCCTGCATTTATTTGATCAAAAATACAGAAGAAAAACAGTAATCTTGCAAAATGTTATTACAATATAACATAATGGTTTCTGTTTTAATATACTTTAAAATATAATTTATTTCTGTGATTCAAAGCTGAATTTCCATCAGCCATTACTCCAGTCTAAAGTGTCACATGATCCTTCAGAAATCATTCTAATATGCTGATTTATTATTAGAATTATCAATGTTGGAAACAGTTGTGCTGCCAAATATTTTTTTTTGGAAACTGCGATACTTTTTTTCAGGATTCTTTGATGAATAAAAGATTAAAAAGAACAGCATTTATTCAAAATAGAAATCTTTTCTAACAATATAAATCTTTACTATCACTTCTTATCAATTTAACACATCTTTGCTGAATAAAAGTTTTAATTTCTTTCAATAAAAGAAAGAATAAAAATTTACTGACCCCAACCTTTTGAACAGTAGTGTATATTGGTAGAAAAGATTTCTGTTTTAAATAAATGCCCTTCTTTTTAACTTTTTATTCATCAAAGAATCCTGAAAAAAATATCACAGGTTCCAAAAAATATTAAGCAGCTCAACAGTTTCCAGCACTGATAATAAATCAGCATATTAGAATGATTTCTGAAGGATCATGTGACACTTTAGACTGGAGTAATGGCTGATGGAAATTCAGCTTTGAATCACAGAAATAAATTATATTTTAAAGTATATTAAAACAGAAACCATTATGTTATATTGTAATAACATTTTGCAAGATTACTGTTTTTCTTCTGTATTTTTGATCAAATAAATGCAGGCTTGATGAGCAGAAGAGACTTCTTTCAAAAACATTACAAATAGTAATGTTTCCAAACTTTTGACCTGTACTATATATATATATATATATATATATATATATATAAATAATACCCAGACGGCAACTGGAGCCACTGAAGGTCAGATGAACAGTCACAGAAGTTGTAGTAGGAGCTCATTTATATTCCCTAAAAGTGTGAGGGCACTAAGGCCAAGCGAAGTAGGTATAGGGCACCAACTCAGACACATTTTACATTTTCTGCTTTCCTCTTTATGACATTCTGAGATCAAGTTCAGCCCAGGCTGAGGTTCATGCAATAATGACCTTGGTGCCTTTCTCCAAATTAAACCACACACCCTAGATCGCTTCAGTCGGCTACTTATGCTTGCCCTCATCCATTCTCTCTGTATACTGAACTGAATCCAAACAACATCAGAATTTAGCTCGTAGGACTTAAATGCACATATACTGATTACTGTATAATAACAATATACATAAACTCTTATGATCTGCTTGACTTGTATACAGCATTGAAACACCACTGAAACTATTTTTATCATTTTTGAGCTTGGAGCAACAAAGAAACTTTTAAGCTAGAACTTTCAAGGATTTATGAATGAATCTTTCTTTTGAGTCAGATCTTGACAATGAATCGATTGATCTGATTGAAAGAACTGGTCTGAAAGAGTCAAACTGATCTAACTTGGGTCATTTCAACATAAAAACAGAAAAGAGAGTGCATTATTCAAAATATATTTTTGTGAAAGCAAGTGGTTTGGAACTACATGAAGGTGAAAATTTGATGAAAGAATTTCTTTCTGTTCCTTTAATGTTGCCACTCTTTTTATCTTAGTAGGAACATCGCTGTTACAGATAAATGTAAATGTAATCAGTCAAAGCCGGTTTTTATAATGTAATAGCCATGACTAATTTGCTGGCTTTAGTAATAATGCATTAACACTGCAAAATGCATTTTGCAATAAGGAATATGGAAAATATGTGTACAGCAGGCAAATTAGAAAATTTAACACTATTTATCATGATTACATATGATAAAATGAGATTATATGCGATAAGAGCCACACAATAACAGATAATCCAGTTATATCAATATATCACAACATACAAACATATTCCACCCCCACACTGCATAATCAACATTAGTGCATAAAATGACTATATCAACACCTCCATCTAGTGGTGAATGAGGATCAACAACTCCGGAAGGCCAACGGCTAATAGAAAGAATGCATCTAAATCACCAACACACTTAAAATTAAAAAAAGTATACTGATAAAAATAACACTTAATAGAAGATCATATACAATACAGACTTTGTGTGCATAACATCTCTAATGAAAAGCCCTCTTGTAAGACCTTTGTATGAGATTAACCTACTTGGAGGGAAATGGACTACACAGCCAAACAAACAAACTAAACAGCAAATTTAAATGAAATTAATTCACTAAAGTAATTGAAGCAATTTACTTTCATGAGGGAATTAAAGTGTAATGCATGTGTAATGTGTTAGATCTGCTGTGCGCTGCATATTGAGTGATCAGTAAACAGGAAACGGCACAGGCAGCTCTGAAGCCACAACGTTCACTTCACAGCTACTACTACAACTGTGTTATTCACACATGACATATATATTAGTCTGATATAATGAGAGTGATGATGGCTGGGGGAATTAGACGTTTAGTGCATTTTAAATAGATGTTTTCTGCACGTGCTTTTCTATGGTCTGTGCAATATACAGTACAAATTACATTATGTCACTAATGAGCAGCATATATTTGGAATTTCTAATGGAAATTAAGGGGAAAAATACAGAACAAATTACATTATGCCTTTAATTTGCAGTGTTTTCTCCTAAATGTAATGTGTCAAGTGAGCCATCAGGTAAAGTTGGCAGTTTAATCTCAATATATGCTGTGCTCAAAGGGGTTACACTTTCAGAAAATACAATGGGCTTTAATTAAAGGTAGGGATGCACTTTTTTTAAAATGCTAAAATAGTTTTGGTTATTACGCAATATGACCCTGGTAATTGTGGCTACACCTCAGTGTACTGTGACAGTACTTCTATTATGTGTTACTGTAGTTAAAATGCAAATAATAATTTTAGGGGGAAAAATAAATCGGCTGAATGTGCTAGATAAAGTGGGCCACTTTGAACTTTCACTAATTCTAGTCACATTAATGAAATAAACATGCATTCATTAATTATTTTATAATTGCAATGAAAAAATAATTGACTAGAAAAAAATGGGTCCAGTCAGGAAATTCAAGTCAGAGGAGGAAGAAAGGAAAGAGAGCAGAAAGAAAGGCAGGACATGAAGTTGAATCTGGAGTATAAAAAAGGAAGAGAGGAGCAAAACAGATGCAGAGTATAAAGCTTTAACAGGTCACAATTAAAGTTGAAGAAACAGGAAAAAAAGTTTTACAATATTACATTTGTTCGACTTATTTATTTTTTTGTTAGCCTATTAGTTGTTGGACGTGTTGTAGTCACATCTTTAATATGCTGTAAAGTTCATTTTAATCAAAATTATATTTCATCAAATTTAATGTCAGTTTGTTAATTTATGCATGAATTGAGTGAAATCTTACTAGTCTAAGCTGATAAGGTTTGATGTTGAATGCTTGTTTGATGATGTTAATAAACATTTTAAAAATTAAATAAGTAAATAGTAATTTTTATCATTTTTTTAATGTGCATGTACTGTATACATACATACAGTGCCCTCCACTAATATTGGCACCCTTGGTAAATATGAGCAAAGGTGGCTGTAAAAATAAATCTGCATTATTTATCCTTTTGATCTTTCATTCAAAAAATTCACAAAATTCTAACCTATCATTGAAGTAAAACAATTGAAAGTGAGGAGAAAATCTCATGATAAAATAAATGTTTTTCTCCAATTCATGTTGGCCACAGTTATTGGCACCCAATTATTGGAATGTCCTTTTCCCAAGATAGCAGCCCTGAGTTTTCTCCTGTAATGCCTGAAGAGTTTGGAGAACACCTGATAA
>JAFVLL020007892.1:0-11397 GCA_021397915.2 Tor tambroides | reverse complement strand
GAGTGGAGAGTGAGATGAGTGTACCTGTAAATAATGAAACGCAGAGACAGCAGTTTTTGCATTTTATATTTAAATAAAAATAGCATTTACCAACATATTTCATAATCAAACTTACTTGTAGCAAGAACCACCCAGGTTGCAAATACCTTGGAAAGAACAGTAATATATTGGGATGTACAGTACAGTAATAATATAATATAATATAATACAGGAAATTCCATACCTTGCTGCTCATTCTTCTGGTTTTTCCAATAAGGAGTCTAATAGGACAAATAAAACAAAAAGAGACAGAAATCATTATAATGCCTGGAAAAGTAAAAATCCTGAATTATTTGGCATTGCTAAAACAACAACAAAAAAACTACACTGAAAACAACTGCAAAACACTTTTAAGTAATTAATTGTAGATAATTACAAATTAATAATAATACTCACCCAGTCTTACTTGATGATTGTGCAATTGAGAATATCTATACCACTATATTTGACAAACACTAAATGCAGGAACATCTGTGCTCTCCTTTCTGTTTTTAAGCAGACGGGCTCCTCCCGGATCGTCTTGTAGCTAGGGCTGTGAAGGTCGCCGTGACAACCGCGCCACCGGTGTTACGAGATTTTCGGTTTCCTAGATATTCGGTTTCAGAATATGAAATATTAATGAGTTTCCCGGACATGCGCGTGGAACTGAGGATTTCAGTTGTCGCTCCTTGTATCTCAGCAGGTTTAATGGAATATTTGAAAAAAAGGTAAATATATTTACAGCGTTGCATAAACTTATGCCTAAACTACATTTGTTCATAATTTCGTAACAGTTTCGATTAGTTTGCAGTGTTTTGTTCACACAAACCTTGCACGTTTTGTGCTGTCGTCCCTGACTGAATGATTGCAGGTATTCTTTGTGTAATGTTAGGATAAAGCACAGCAAACCTCAGCTATTGTATACATTGATTTCAGTTTGTTGTGCTGTTCATTTGTTGCTCGCAAATCTTTAAAACTGTGTCGTATTGTTATCAATTTCTGAATACATTACTGCATACTACAAATTAAATAAACGTATCTGTGGACATATTTTTGTATAGGGTGTGATGATCCATGTCTTAACTTACACTTTTCAACGTTTAAGAGTAAAAAAAAAAAAAAAAAAAAGCCGATTCATTCTGTAACCAAACAAAGTTGTAAACAAGGGAAAAAATTACTTTGAACAACACCTTAGAAGGTGCAACTGAATCTGACATTTCAAAGAGGTCAATCCATTGACCAGCATTTATCCCCTTAAAAAAATGTACTGGCTTTAAATATAATTTTACCATTCACAACCTACCCACCCAGCACCAGAAGTCATTTGGACTTTCCTGTTAAAAACAAAAAATGGCCAAGCAAGCCCGGCTCGACACTGACAAGGACGCGATACAATACAAGACCAAACGCGATTTCATTGATTTTTAATCAATGTTTTTTTTTTCAGTGTTATTTCTACACAACGTTTAGCATTTCTAAGCGATTATATTATATTATATTATATTATATTATATTATATTATATTATATTATATTATATTATATTTACGTAAATTCTGCGTGACTTCTACGTGCTTTAATGGGCGCGCGCGCTGAACTGGAGCTGAGGAAGTCACCATGGAAACGGGGCAGCAGCTCAACTGTCAAACAGCTAAACGCCGTCTCTCACTGTTGTTTTCACTAATTTCAGGTAAGTTTAGTCTCTAAAATTACACAAATAGTACATACAAGTGTTCCTGACACCTTCTTTCATGTAAATGACACGCTTTTTATAGAAATGGTTTAGTATCTTCGGAAAAATTCCGTTAGCATCTCAACCGTAAGGCTAACTATAAGAGGTAAGGTTAACTTGAGGTCTTGTTTATGAAAATTTGGTCTTTTAACGTCATCTTATGTGTAGATGAGCGTTTTTATATATGTATGTATAAAGGTTTTGCTGGCAATTTGTCAACGGATGAATGGAAGTAAGCTAATTAATTTAACCTAAAAGTATGCACTGTACAGTTAATCGGATACATCACTTACATGGAGCGTGAAAATGAGCTGAAACTTAAAACATGTTTTGATCTTTCATGGTAAACACATATTGATACCACTTGTTCTGTGATTTCAGAAGCATCAGAAAAAACTCTCTATGACACAGGAGAAGTTCCTGATTTTAAAATTTCTGAAGGGAGCTGCTGACAGAGATAATGAAAACACAGGTGATCTGAGAAAGCTTATTAAATAACTTTATATGCATCTTTCACAATATATTTCGCCTATATCACCATGCAACTTTAATTTTCTTTTGCAAAATTTCCGTGTGTATATATATATATATATATATATATATAGACACACACACAGAGATGGGCACAAATACATCAAAATGTATTTAAAATAAAAATACAAAATACCGTGTGGAAAAATGTATTTAAATACAAATACACTGTTTACACCAAGAACGATAATTATAAAGGTAACTATATTAGTGTATTCTAAGTATACAATGCAGTTGTGTCATCTGTCACTTTAAAAGCTCAATCTCTTTAAAGCAGAAATGATTCCAATTGGTTGTCAATATTTTTATCATTCATCATTTTTTGTGCTGTTATGGTTATAGCTGTGGTGTGCTGTCTTCTATTCACTTAGATTTAGGATGCACTTACAGTAGGGGATCTGATCCATGCTTGAGCATGATTGACCCCCAAAGTCCAGTTCATTTCACAACTGCTCTGTACCGTGTCCAGTGCGGTTCGTTTAACCATGCCCTGGCCTGCTTGAAGAGGTGGCTCGGGTGCGGTACGCATGTGGTGTGACCGCTAACCGTGCTGGAGCATGGAACAGTTGAAGGTGGGGTATGTCATTTTTCAAAAACGCTTTAGAAAACTGAGTACCAAAACAAACTTGTAGCCAATCTGCAGTAAAGGGAGTGTCTACTCATGATGTGGAGGAGAGAGTGTTCAGTGAACAGCCGAGCCTAGTGACAGAAAGAGATGCACTGCAAAAAAAGCTTTTCTTACATAGATTTTTTTGTCTTGTTTCCAGCCAAGAAAAATAATCTTGTTTTCTGTTTGACATGAGATTATTTTTTCTTACCCCACTGGCAGATTATTTTGCATGTTTCAAGCAAAAACTCACTGAACTTTGACTAGTTTTTTCTGAAAACAAGACAATAATTTTTACTTGTCTAGAAAATCCTTCTTGATTTAAGAATTTTTCGATATTTTGGCTGGAAACAAGACAAAAAATCTAAGTAAGAAAAGCATTTTTTGCAGTGTGGCGGATAAAAAAAACAAAAGCGGAAAATGTCTGCAGAATGATAAGGCAAGAAGTGGGACCCGTGTAAATATCGGATCAGCTTTCCAGCACTGGAGAGAACTCAAGGAGTGGAAGGCCTGCGATCAGACGCCGAGGTTGCTTTGTTTCTTCTCCACAGGTGAGTAACACCGTGTCTACACTGCGCCGCTACAGCTAAAGTCTGTCTACACTGGACGCGATAAAGCGACCGTTGAAAATCATTTGAAATTTGTGTCAGCATGACATAAACAGAATGCGGCAGCTGTTTTCTGTTGGGGATTTGTCGCGCCGTGCAGCATCCAGTGTACACAGCATCACTGATTATGATGACTAATATAGTATTTTGTCACGTCGCTCGTGTCTGGTGTAGACACGGTGTAACATTGGTTTTGCTTTGTTTCACAGAACTAATCGTTGCATGGATTTTGTTTTGGTGATTTCAAATATCAACATTGGCTTCCAGAAATCGCTTACCCCACCTTTAATATACTATTTTGTATGCACTATTGTAATCATTATGACAGTAAAAATCTTTATAACTACTTGGATATCACACTTTTCAATTAATTTAATTTGAGTACATTTAGATTTACAATGGGTCTGTTTCTCATCTTATTGATGAACAGCTATTGTAGTTTGCATGTAAAGCTGCAAATTCCACCATTATCCTCAGCTGCCTGTGTAATAATCCTTTGATATCTGTCTATTAGTGAAAGGACAATCCCGCTTGGGTTTTAGTACAAGGCAGCTGTGCCTAGTGTGAGTATGCCCTTAGAACAATTAAAAAATAAATAAATAAATAAATAATAATAATAATTCTTTATTATAAGAATTATAGTTATCTTTGTCTTGGGGTACACACACAGAAAGCTGCTTATTACTCATTTATCCATTTTTTTTTAATCGCTCTAACGTGTTAATAGCTCCTGCCCACTAGAAGCTCCAAAGATATATTTACATACCATGACGATATATAAACGATATAGAAAAAGATCAATTGATTTACATACATATGTGCCCATTTATATTGTCATATCACCATAGCAAGCAGTAATGATTAAAGTTTAATGAACACATTTGACTAGCTAGTTGATAAAACCAAAATCTGACCAAAAAAAAAAAAACTCTAACAAGACTGACTAGTGCTAATGCTATGTTCCCCTTGCTAGGTTTTTTTTTTTTACCTGCTGAGACAGGTATGCTTTTTTTCCCACAACAGCGCGATCACCTTGTTTTAATATTAAAGTCATGCACATAGTAGTGCAATAACCATTTCAAGCATTTTGTATGGTTTATACACAGCAAAACAGCATGTATTTAACTGAAAATCCAGAATCATCAACAAGCTAACTGTAAGGATATCACTGTGAATGATGATAGAGTTGTCAAAATGGGATGCTACATTTTATTCAGAATTAAATCTTAAATATCTACGATTTTCATGAATGTGGCATGTTTGAGCTAGTTGACACAGGGAACCAACAGTCTAATAAAGAGGCTGATTGGCAAAAAAGTATTTTATGTATTTTGAAAATGCAAAAATACTAAGATTAAATGTATTTAAATACAAAATACATTAGATTTTTTTCAAAGGTATTAAAATACAAAATAGTATTTTGTTTTTCAAATACGTATTTTAAATACATGTATTTGAAATACTGCCCATCCCTGTATATACATACATACATGTGTGTTTATTTGCTTGTTAGTTATTTTAATGCCTAAACATAAGTAACACTGTAAGAGCATTACTAAATAAGAAAACGTAAAAATGTAATTTTTATTTATTTTTTGTATATTCTGTAAATTATTCTTTTTCTTTTCTGCATTTCACTTCTGCTATAGTTTATTATTTAAAATGGGCCAGGTTTATTTATTATAAACCTGGCATTGTATAATAAATATTGTTGGCTCTGTGACAGATTGTTTATGTTCCTAGATTCTTCCACGCTGATGGCTGTGCACTAGAGTTGGAGCGTATCTCCTGTCGAAGAACATCTCTAGACATTATGAGTCATATGACTAGTAAGTAATACCTCAAACATACACTACCATTCAAAAGTTTAAGGGTCAGATTTGTCATGTATTTGAAAGAAATCTTTTATGCTCACCACTGCTGAATTTAGTTGATTAAAATACAGTAAAATAGTAATATTGTGAAATTATATTTTTTTAATAACTATTTTCTATTTCAATATGTTTTAAAAAGTGTAAGGGATGGGTTGTTTTTGTGCGCTCAACGGATGAACCCTGAGAGACTGAGACTCTAGGGAGGATGACATATTCAAGGTTACAGACTGATGTAAAACATATTCAAAATTGCAACTGATGCAAAACAACATTATTATCTCTTGAGAAAGAACAAGAAGTCTCGGACAGTGGCCTACATCCTGATGTTGGTAAGTACTAGGTGCAGAATTCTGGCACAGTTTGCAAAAACAAGAATAAATTACATTTTACATTATATTCACATAGAAAACAGTTATTTTAAATTGTAATAATATTTCACAACATTACTGTTTTTATTTATGATCAAATAAATGCAGTTTTCTTGGTGAACATGAGACTTATTTCAAAAACATAAAAAACTGACCACAAACTTTAATAACACAAGGGATTCGAATATTAGTCCATTTATTCGAATAAAGTGCAAGAAGCTCTTAAAAATATTAACGTAAATAGTCATTTTTTCCTCTGGTGATTTGTATTGTATACCCAGAATGCAATGCACAATGACGTATATTCCCATTCTCTATACCCAAGCTACACACTCTCACACCTTGTCTACACTGGATGCGACAAAGCGACCGTTGAAAATCATTTGAACTTTGTGTCAGTACGTCATAAATAGAACGAGGCATCAGTTCACTGTCAGGGATTTGTTGTGTCGCGCCGCATCCAGTGTAGACAACATCATATAATTATAGGTTCTATTGTATTTTGTTGCGCCGTCCGGTGTAGACACGGTGTTAGAACTCTTATTAAATATTGTTACATATGATGTATGTATGACGCCACTTATCATTGATAGATCTTTTCTATTTCAGAGACTGAAAATCATCGATAAACCACAAGGTAATTGTAACTTATTTCAAGAATAATAATAAGAATAACAAGAATAAATGAAACATAAAACATGCAGACATGCACAACTTCTGCATTAATGTAAAATAAAAAGTATTTGTCTGAAGATATATTGGCTGCCTTGACAGATTTTTACATACACAGAAACAGTTTTTGAGTCAGAAAAGTAGGCCTATTCAGATTCCATTTTTACAATATTTCCTATTTTTAATTTTTCATGCATATATCTATCAGTGTTATTTTCAGGAGCATGCCTTTAAACATTTAAGGCTGCTAAGATGGCAGAGATAGAGGGAGAAGTGGCAGAGTGTTTAAAACATGCCCCGCATAAACGTGGAGGACCAAAAAACCTAAGGGTAATTATTTGCATGTAATATGTATATAAAGTATATGCATAATTAAGTATTGCCTTATGTGCTCTTATTTTAAGATCTATGTACCCAGAGCAGAAGATGACGATGAGGTAATTTCTTTTTTCTTACTTTCTTCTATTTTCATAATGTTAGGCCAGATCTGGAACCTTTTGCTTGCAAGCCATATAGGCAAACTCTTTCAGTGATTACTTAAGTAAAACATTTATAATTCATAACTGATGCCCACTTGTCTGTAGCACAATCTCAAATTTCATTCATTTCATGATTTGAATGTCGGCAGTACATGAATGTACGAACTGTGAATTTTTAGGGTGGCAGATGCCACTCCTT
The DNA here is from genome assembly GCA_021397915.2 of Tor tambroides. Lineage (NCBI taxonomy): Eukaryota > Metazoa > Chordata > Actinopteri > Cypriniformes > Cyprinidae > Tor > Tor tambroides. The sequence goes on along the minus strand of JAFVLL020007892.1, from coordinate 4,310 downwards.
TTAGCCCACTGGCATCACTAGAAGAAAACAATGAATTTAATCAATTTTGGAATGAGGCTGTGACAACAAAATGTGGAAAAAGTGAAGCGCTGTGAAAACTTTCTGGATGTACTGTATGTAAAGAGATAATTTGGTTTAATCAACAAAACAGCATGATCTTTCATCATGACCACTTTTGAATGGTAGTTTATATCTCTAGAAATCTATAGATTTTAGAATATAGAGATTAATCTTTAAGATCAGCTGAATTAAATAATAGACAAATGTATTAAACTGAAGGACAAGAGATGTGAGTGAAAAGATATTACAAATATTACAGTAAGGACTTTAACCTGTTGTGATATTAACACTGAATTTACCACTTGCATGTGAAAAGTGATTAAGATTATTTGAGCCAAAGCATTAAGAAAAAAGGGGGGCTTTTTGGCTCTGCCAGTTGAAAAGGTTCCCGACCATTTAGACAATGGGTCTCATTCACTAGTAATTGCGTGGATTATTTCGTATTTGCACGAACAGGAGGCGAAAAAATCCTACCCGATCTCATGAAAGTACGTTACCAATAGCACAATTTTATGTTTCTATTTGACAGAGCATGGGTAGATTACTTACAAACTGCATGGAAGGCAAACATGTAATTAAATCATAAAAATGTAAAATTAAAATAAATCATTTTAAAATAACAATCAAAATAATTCACTTACTAAAAAAGAATAAATATTTTATGTTTACCTGCGCCATATGACCATTAACCAATGTCAGAGAACCGAGAAATATTATTAAAATATTTATTTTAAAATCTCAGGGCTACTTAAAGGGGTCATTAATTATGATTTCACTTTTTTAACTTTAGTTAGTGTGTAATGTTGCTGTTTGAGGATAAACAACATCTGCAAAGTTACAGTGCTCAAAGTTCAATGCAAAGGGACATATTGTCTTTTACAGAATTGCTGAATGACCATCCCTTTAAAGCAGGGGTGGGGAACGTTGATCCTGGAGGGCCACTCTCCTGCAGAGTTTAGCTCCAACCCTGAAAAACCCTGGAAAAAGAAAATATCTAACTGCATCCTGAAGACCTTGATTAGCTGCTTCAGGTGTGTTTGTTTAGGGTTGGAGCTAAACTCTGCAGGGATACCGGCCCTCCAGGATCAACGCTCCCCAAACTCAATCCCTGGAAGGCCACAGCCCTGCAGAGTTTAGCTCCAACCCTAATTAAACACACCTGATCCAGCTAATCAAGTCCTTCAGGCTTATTTGAAAACTACATGGTTTGTGTGTTGGAGCAGGGTTGGAACTAAACTCTGCAGGGCTGCGGCCCTCCAGGAACTGAGTTTGACACCCCTGCTTTAAAGTAAATATATCAGATGAAAGGGGTTCAGATGACAAAAAGTTTGAGAATGTCAGCAAATAAGAAATAACGAAAATTTGTGCATTTTAATGAGTATGAAAGACAAAAGCCTTTCAATAATACATCATAACCTACAGAGTGATAATTCACATAAAAATGAATGTGTTCATCAGTAGTTGATGCAATGTTTAAACACCTTTTTTTGTAAATCCAGTGGTCAAATCCTCTGTCGCCACCTGAATAATTACTTATCTCTGTGTGAATGTCTACAAAACTGGACTTTCTGAGTGTATATATGTGGTAGAAAGGAAAATTTAAAAGATAAAAAAGAGGAATTAGAGAGAATCATTAAATGATTAATCATTTATTGCTATTGTGTGAATAATATGTAATCATGTAATCAATAAAGTAACTGTAGTCTGAATACGAGTATTTTAAAATGTAACTTACTCTGCTTAATCTACTTAATGTACTTAATTTTTGGAATCTGATTACGTAATCCAGATTACATGTAATCAGTTACTACCCAGCTCTGCTATATGACATGCTATTTATATGCAGGAATCTCTATAAGGGAACAACCTTTCCTTTGCAACATTTCACACTTTACAGCGCTCTCCTCAAACATTATGAAAAAAAAAAAAAACTTTTGCCAACCTATTTAAGGTCTGCACGTTATCAAACACGGGCTTAAACATTTTAGCCTATACCAAATTGAGTTCTCTTTCTCTTTCGCCTCTTCTTGCAGCGAAATGGTTTAAAAATAAACTGAATGTGTAAACTGGCAAGACAAAACATGCAGCACATGGCCGTTGCCAGGGTTTGAAAATTAGTGAGGTCTGGGGTGTGGTTAGGAATTGTGCTATAATAACATACAACTTATATCTAAGCACTTTAAAATAGACAGACGTAGATTTTTGTGAAAGATGTTTTGTCTGTTTTTGGAGGAATGAGCATTGTTAAATTATATAAGGGGTATATACTTTTATTAGGTGTTTAATATTCATGCAACAATACATATTACTGCTATAGTTTTCATAAACATTGTTGTATAGATGATAACTTTGTCTAGTGCTCTTATGAATGTTGTTAGCATGACTGAAAATTTAACTACAATAATCAAAAATATATATATTTCATTCTGTAAACTACATTTTCTGGGCTGCGTTTCCCGATAACGCTGTCTCTTAGCACGCTACGAAGACTCTATGGCCCGGTTTCACAAATGGGGCTTACCTTAAACCATGACTAGACCTTAGTTAAGACAATTACAGAACAATTACACTGATATATTTAAAGGTATGTCAGAGCAAGATATATTCAGCTGAGATAGCTCGAACATGCACTTTAGTCTGGGACTAGCTTAAGACTTGTCTGTGAAACTGGGGGTAAATGTATGCCTTAACTAAAGGTGTACCGTTCCCCGAACCTAGGAGGTTGCTTTCTTACTTGCGACATTACCAGGTGCTGTCCGTGGCTGTGATGCTGAATTGGCTGTGCTCACAACTCTCTCAAGCATCGCTTACTCCAGCAGCATCTCACAGCGGTCATTTTCATACCACAGGTGCTAAACAAGCTTGCAAACTCTCTAATTATACATGCAGACATTAATATGAGGAGTTTTTTTAAAAACGTTTCTTTCCAACGTGCAGATTACGTTATTTTAACACCTAAATAAAACGTCCTACAAAAGTTTTAATATAGTCTGGTTTGTCGTTGTTGGCCAAATGTTAATGTTAATGTTTTGTAGCTAAAGAAAACGTACAAAATTTGTTTTTGCACAGTGTTTGTTTCTTTCCTGTTTTTTTGTATTTTTTTTGACATAAATCGGCACCCATGGACAGTTGTAGCCTACTGATCACAATATTTTCCCATTTCCACACACACACACACACACACACACACACACACACACACTGGTTGCATTTTGTTTTTTTTAACGTATCTTTCCAACGTGCTAATTATTTAACACCTGAATACAACGTCTTTCAAAAGATGCAGTTTGGTCTGGTTTCGTTTTGGTCGTAGACAAACTTGATATTTACGTTTTTTTTACTACTTAAAGAGAACATTCCAGGTTGGTATTTTTACAATGTTTTTAAAACATTTTATTTTGGTTGCATTATTTTAAAGTATTTAAAAAAACATTTTTAAAACGGAGTATTGCAACAGCTAATTGCTACAAAAAAATGTAAATAGTTTTAAACAGCCATTCAGTCATTCAGAGAACAATTTTTATTTTTGAACATGAAAAAACTACCTAGGTCCGGACCTCGGTGACGTCATAGCTCGCTACGGATGTAACTGATCTTTTTTTCTTTCCTGCGTTGTGTTGTGGATCAATAAAGCTCGTGATTCAAGAATTCTTCTCTCAGCCCTTTTTATTCACTGAGAAAACAGGATAACACAGAGTGAGTTGATAACTTCCAGCATATTCGACACTCTTCGTGCTGGCACACGCTGGCCTTTCACACATGACCTGACTCAGAGTGGAATAAATTCAAGAATATTAAACATAGTTGAAAGAATACATCGTCACAAAATCACAACTTAACATGTACCTGAGAAAACAGGATAACACAGAGTGAGTTGATAACTTCCAGCATATTCGACACTCTTCGTGCTGGCACACTAAAATAAAACACATCTTTCACTCTCTTCGCCAATGTCTAGCACTTTTCTTGATATCGAATATATGCTGTTGCTCATGATATATCACACATTTCATAGATAATAACAGATGGAATTACGGAGCTACCAAACACACAACTTACCGCTGGCCTTTCACACATGAACTGACTGATGCAACAGGGGCGTACACAGCATTAAGAACCAGCCAGCCAATAGGAAACTGTTAACCCTTTCTCATCCAATCATTTTCCAGTGTGATTATTTAACAGATCATTATTCGCAAGTGGAGACACCCTATATATATATATATATATATATATATATATATATATAA